>BOPN01012451.1:0-2500 GCA_017312705.2 Penaeus japonicus | reverse complement strand
GCTTTCTTCATCTTTCTTTTTCTCTTTCTTCTTTCCCTCTTCGTCTTTTTTTTTCTCTTCCTCTTTCTTCTTTAATTTTTCTTCTTTCAGCTTTTTTCTTTCTTTTTCTCTTCCTCTTCTTCTTTCAGGTTTCTTTTTTTTTTCTTCTTCTTTTTTCAGTTTTCTAGTTTATTTTTCTCTTCCTCTTTCTTTTTTCCCTCCTCTCTTTCTATTCCTCTCTCTTCTTTTTTTTAGCTTTCTTTTTTTTTCTTCTTTCATCTTTCTTCTTTATTTTTCTCTTCCTCTTTCTTCTTTCCCTCTTCCTCTTTCTCCTTCTTTCTTCTTCTTTTTTTCTCTCTTCCTCTTTCTTCTTTCCCTCTTCTTCTTTTTTTTCTCTTCCTCTTTCTACTTTTTGCTTCTTTCAGCTTTCTTCTTCTTTCTTTCTCTTTCTTCTGTCCCTCCTCTCCTTTATTTTTCTATCTTCCTCGTTCTTCTTTTTTCTTCTTTCAGTTTTCTTCTTCTTCCGTTGGTCTTATTTCTTCGTGGATTCTTCTATGCTTTTTATATTTTCTTAAAGT
The DNA here is from genome assembly GCA_017312705.2 of Penaeus japonicus. Lineage (NCBI taxonomy): Eukaryota > Metazoa > Arthropoda > Malacostraca > Decapoda > Penaeidae > Penaeus > Penaeus japonicus. Next base: position 1,943 of record BOPN01012451.1, on the reverse strand, counting down.
GATTGTCGTGTGTCCTACTTTTTGTTTATTCGTGTTTTCATTTTTTTTTCTTCTTCTTCTTCTTCTTCATCTCATGTATTCATATATAGTATCATCTTGATTAGCTTTCTTTGTTATTTTTTATATCTATTTATTTTTTATCTTTATTTTATTATTTATTTTTTTTCTCTCTCTTTTGGGACCAAGCGAACGAAAGGAAGAGGAGGGAGGAGGGAGGATGAGGGGGGATGAGTGAGAGGAGTTTGATAGAGAAAGGGGGGGAAGAGAGAGGGACAGAGAGAGAGGGAGGGGGGGAGAGAAAGAGAGAAAGAGAGAGAGAGAGAGAGAGAGAGAGAGAGAGAGAGAGAGAGAGAGAGAGAGAAAGAAAGAGGAAGACATAAAGAGAGATTAAATTCAAATTCAAATTCAAATTCAAACATTTTATTCCATAAATTACAATGGTTATTCTTATATGAATACATACATATTTCCACTTGATGAGCAAAAAGTTCTTTCAATTTTGTTTTAAAACTACAGAAGTTGTTATTGTTTTTAATATTATCTGGTAACAAGTTCCACATTTTCGGTCCACGAATTTGTACCTGTCTTGCCCCTGTTTCTGTATTTGATCTTTTTACATATAGGGAATTTACCTGGCGTGTTTGAATGCCAGCTGTGTTCCCTACAGTTTGCAGGGGGAATAACCATGGTGGATAGAATCCATGTATCAATTTGAAGGTAAAGAGACAGGTATCATAAATGCACTTAGATTAAAACAAAAGGATGAGGGTGAGCGAGACATAGAAAGAGAGAGAGAAAAAAGAAGAAAAAGAGAAAGATATAGCGAGAGAGAGAAAAAGAAAACAAGGGGTGAGGGAGAGACAGACAGAAAAAGAGAAAGAGAGAGAGACAGAAAGAGAAAGACATATCGAGAGAGAGAGACAGAAAACGAGGGATGAGGGAGAGAGAGAGAAAAAAAAAAACGTAAAAGATAAAATAAACAAAAGTAATAATAAAAAAAAAAAAAAAACAGACTGAAAGTGAGAGAGATAACAAACGACATAAAAAGATATAGTTAAAAAAAAAATACAGTTAAAACAGAAAACATACAAGATAAGAATCCCAAAGAGAGAGAGAGAAAGAGAGAGAGAAAGAGAACACGATGTAACTCTCTCTCTCTCGCTAACTCTCGAGACCTTTCGGGAGATTTCAACTTCAGCTGACACTTGGCAACAGCGCATCTGTCCATCATGTTGAGCAAAAGAAAAAAAATCGCCAGATGATAAAGTTGATATACGCGCAGGCATTTTAATTAATCGGGTACGTGGAAGGAGGAGAGCAAAATATGAATTCAAAAAAGGAAAAAAAGAAGGTATTATCAAAAGAGAGGGAATAAGAGAGAGGGAGAGAAAGGGGAGGGAGGGAGGAGGGAGAAGGTAGAAGGGAGGGAGGGAGAAGGGAGGGAGGGGGGGGGAGAGAACGGGAGAGAACGGGAGAGACAGAGACAGAGAGATAGAGAGAGAGAGAGTGAGAGAGAGCTAAAGGCATATGCAGGGACTGACAGACAAACAGACAGACAGAGAAAGTGAGAGAGAGAAGACAAGAGATAGATAGATAGATAGATAGATAGATAGAGAGAGAGAGAGAGAGAGAGAGAGAGAGAGAGAGAGAGAGAGAGAGAGAGAGAGAGAGAGAGAGAGAGAGAGAGAGAGAGAGAGAGAGAGAGAGAGAGAGAGAGAGAGAGCAATACTTTCAAAACTTTCAACCACGCGCTAAGAGGCATACCAGCCACTTGTATAAGCACACCTACACAAACACACAGATGTAAACATTTAATACGCATATTTATACTACAAGAACATAAAACAGTATAGCCAAGGAGTACAGTCTTTATTGTTAGTAATTATGCGATCCAGTTTGGGCACGCCTGAAGCGGTCACCCTACCCCTCCCCCTCCACCAGCC
>BOPN01012450.1:0-11669 GCA_017312705.2 Penaeus japonicus | reverse complement strand
CCCCTCCCCTCTCTCTCTCTCTCCCTCTCTCTCGCTCTCCCTCCCTCTCCCTCCCTCTCCCTCTCCCTCCCTTCCTCCCTTCCCCCCTCTCCCTCCCTCTCTCCCTCTCCTTCTCTCCCTCCCTCCAAAGAACAAGAGATATAAACAAGTCTCAATCGAGCCTCCAATTCGTAAGCAATCGACAACCTTTAAAAACAGATTCGAACTCCCCTCTTCATCGCCCTGAGAACGGAGGGGGAAAAAATATAGATGTATAAGAAAAACAAAAGAATTGTATAAGGGAATCGAAGACTGTTTTCGCCACTGCTAGCTGGGTTTGGGTGGCGAGAGAGGGAAGAGAGGGTTAGCGTATGGATGGAGGCTGACTGGCTTATTCTCTCTGTATCTGTCTATCTGTTTATATTTGTGTTTTGTGTGTGTGTTTTTGTTTGGTTTTTCTTTTGTTTGTTTGTGTGTGTGTGTGTGTGTTTTATTTTTTCTGCTTTGTGTGGTTTTCTCTCTTTATTTTTTTATTTTTTATTTTTCTCTCGTGGTCTCTCTCTCATTCTCTCTCTCTCTCCCTCTCTCTCTCTCTCTCTCTCTCTCTCTCTCTCTCTCTCTCTCTCTCTCTCTCTCTCTCTCTCTCTCTCTCTCTTTTTGTGTGTGTGTTTTTGTTTGTTTTTGGTTGTTTTGTCTGTTTGTTTGTGTTTGTGTGTGTGTGTTTTCTTTCTCTGTTTGTTTGGTTTTCTCTCTTTATTTCTTTTTTTTCTTTTTCTCTCGTGCTCTCTCTCTTTTTCCCTCTCTCTCTCTCTCTATCTATCTCTATCTCACTCTCTCTCTCTTTCTTTCTCTCTCTCTCTCTCTCTCTCTCTCTCTCTCTCTCTCTCTCTCTCTCTCTCTCTCTCTCCATCTCTCTCATTCATTGTTTCTCTCTCACTCCCTCAATTTCTCTCTTTCTAAGTTCTCTCTCTCCATCTTCTCTCTCTCCATCTTCTCTCTCCATCCTTTCCCTCACTCTCACTTCCTCTCAATCTCACTTTCAATCTCTCTCTCTCTCTCTCTCTCTCTCTCTCTCTCTCTCTCTCTCTCTCGCTCGCTCCTTCCTTCTCTCTTTCTCTATCTTCCTCCACCCCCACCCCCACCCCACTCCCCCCCACCCCATTCCAGCCGCCGATGCCTTGATCATCAGCGCCTTAGGACCGTAAGGATTAAACTTCCATCAAAAAGTAATGGCACTTTGAACCTTCCTGCTCTCTCTCCCACCCACACGACCGGGAGCTCTGGAGGAATGTGTTTCTTTTTGTTGTTGTTTTTGTTGTTGTTATCCTTCCATTTTGTTCTCTTGTTTATTCTCTCTTTGTCTCTGTCTGTTTGCCTTGTTTGTTTGTCTCTGTTTCTGTCTATATCTCTGTCTTTGTCTCAGTTCTATCTATCTATCTATTTATTTATCTCTATCTATCTCTATCTATATATCTATTTATTCATCTATATCTATCTCTATCTATCTATCTATCTATCTACCTCTATCTATCTGTCTATCTCCTCTCTCTCTCTCTCTCTCTCTCTCTCTCTCTCTCTCTCTCTCTCTCTCTCTCTCTCTCTCTCTCTCTCTCTCTCTCTCTCTCTCTCTCTCTCTCTCTCTCTCTCTCTCTCTCTCTCTCTCTCTCTCTCTCTCTCTCTCTCTCTCTCTCTCTCTCTCTCTCTCGCTCTCGCTCCTGTCCTCCTAAAGATTAAATTAAGCACCTAAACACAAAAAAATGGAATAGTAAATCTAAGAAAAAAAACAACTAAAAGATAAACAAAAAAAATGCAAGTAAAAAGAAAATTAATTTTGTTTATTTTCTTTCTTAGATTTCCTTCTCTTTCTCCGCTTCCTCTTCCTCCCATATTTTCCTCCTCTCGTTCTTCTTCCCTCTTTTCTGTTCCTTCCTTTTCTTCTTTCCACTTTTTCCCTCTTCTTCATCTTCTTCCCTCTTTCCTTCCTCTACCTCTCCTTCTTGACTCCTCTTCCTCTTCTTCCCCTTCTCCCATCTTTTCAACTTCATATTCCTCTTCTCCCTCTACATCCTCCTCCTCTTCTTACTCGGTCTTGTCTTCCTCCATCTCTTCTTATTCCCTCATGTTCTTCCTTTTCCTCTTCTCCCACCTCTTTCTCTTCTTCTACTACCAATCCCGTCTTGCTTTCTCCTTTTTACCCCCCCCCCCTCTTTCCTTCCCCTTCGTTTCCTCTGGCCAAAAAATAAAAAATAAAAAAAATAAAAACATTTGAAACACGAAGACCTAGAATTGACCTTAGATTAATCTTATCCATTAAGGTGAAAAAATGAGTTTCTTTTCCCCCTCTCGGACTCACTTCGGTGGCGAAAGGGGGAGGAGGAGGAGAGGGGGAAGGAGGGGGGAGGGAGGGAGAGGGATTGGGGCAGGAAGGGGCAGGGAAGGAGAGGAAGGAGGAGAGGGGAGGAGGGGCAGGGAAGGAGGGGAGGAGAAGGAGGAGGGAGAGAAGTAAGGGAGGGGCAGGGGGAGGGGAGAGGGGAGGAGGAGTGGAAGCTGGGAAGGGAGAGGAAGGAGGGGAGGAGGGAGGAGGATTGGGGCAGGGGAGGGCGGGAAGGAGGGGAGGAGGGGAGTGGGGAGGGAGGAGAGGGGAGGAGGAGAGAAAAGGAGGGGAGGGAGGGAGGCAGGGAAGGGGGAGAGGGGAGGGATAGAGAGGAGGATGAGAGGGGAGGAGGGTAGGGAAGGGGGTCGAAAGGGATGGGGACAGGGATGAAGGGGAGGGAAGGAGGGGAGGGAAGGAGGGGAGGGAAGGAAAGGGGGAGGGGGGCAGAGAAGGGGGGGAGGGAAGGTTGTGAGGGGAGGAGGGCAGGGAAGCAGGAGAGGGAGGGAGAGAAGGAAGGAGGAGAGGGAAGGAGGAGAGGGGAGGGGGAGAGGAGTGGAGGAGAGGGAAGGAGGAGAGGTAAAGGAAGGTAGGAGGAACGCAGGTAGGGAGGGAGGGAAAGAGGGTGATGGTGGGAGGAAGGGAGGGGAAGATAAGAGGTACGCAGGGAGAGCGGGAGAGGAGGGAAGGAGGGAAGGAGGTTCGTAGGAGGGAAGGGAGGGAGGGTAATGGTGGGAGGAAGGGAGAGGAGGGTAGGAGGGAAGGAGCGTGTAGAAGAGGGGGGGGGAATGGAAGAGAGAGACGAATGGAGGGACGGAAGGAATTAAGGAAGGAAAAATGAGGGGTTTAAGGAGGGAGGGAAGATTAAGGAGGGAGGGAAGAAACGAGAGAAAAGGGGAAAAAAGAAAGGAGATGGAGAGGGAGGGAGGATTAGAGGGAAGGATAGAGGGAGAGAAGAGGTAGAAACGGGAAGGAACGAGAGAGAAAGTAAAGAGAAGGAAGGAGAAGGGAGAGAGGGAAAAAAACAGACTGAAGAAGGAGGTAAGGAGGAGTAAAAGAGAGAGAGTGAAGGAAAGGGTTAAAGAAGCAAAGAGGGAAAAAGAAGAGGGGAAGAAAAAGAGGGAAAAAAAAGAGGGGAAGGAAAAGAGGAAAAAAGAAGAGGAGAAGAAAAAGAGGAAAAAAAGAAGAGGGGAAGGGAAAAAGGAAAAAAAGAGGGGAGACGAGTTAAAAGGAGAAGGGGGAGGACAGGGAGTTAAGAAGGGTTAGAGACGTAGTGATAAGAGGGAAAGGAGGGGAAGGAAGAAGAGGGGAGAGTAAGAGGGGGGGGGGGGAAAGGAGAAAGCTGTTGACACGTACGAGAGACAGTGAGTCTAACATCCCAATCCAGTCTTTGATTTCTTAAAGACTTGCTTCCTCTTTCCTCTTTGCTTTGATCTTCCTCTTGCGATTGGTTGATTCGTTCGTCACTCTAATGCGAAGATGATTAGCATACGGAGGGTATTTAGGTGTCCTTTATCAGGGTGTTTCCAGAAGAGGGAAATAGGGCTGTATATTATGTGCCTGGGGGTGTTTTTATTTCTCTCTTTTCTTCATGTTCTCTATCTCTCATTCTCTCTTTTTCTCTTTCTTTATCTGTCTTTCTCTCTCTCTTTCTTTCTCTCTCTCTCTCTCGCTCCCTCCCTCCTTCACTCCCTCCCCCCCACAAACCCTTCCTCCTTCCCTCACTCTCTCCCCCCCTCACACCCTCCATCCCTCCCTCCCTCACACTCTCCCTCCCTAACTCCCTAACTCCCTCCCTCCCCCCTCCCTCACTCTCTCCCTCCCTCCCACAGACCCTCACACCCTCCCTCCCTCCCTCCCTCCCTTCTCACAGCCTTCATAACGTTCGTCAAACTCTCCTTCCCTCCCCTCCCTCTTTCCCTCCCTCCCTCCTTCCCTCCCTCCCTCAGTCACACCCTCCCTCCCACAAATCCTCTCACAGACCCTCCCATAGGCCCTCCCACAGACCTTCCCTCACACCCTCCCAAACACCCTCTCACACACCCTCCCTCCCACACACCCTCCACTCCCACACACCTTCCCTCCTTCCCTCCCTCCCTCCCTCCCTCCCTCCCAGAGACCCTCCCAAATACACACCCTCCCTCAGTCACACCCTCCCACAGACCCTCCCTCCTTCTCATACACCTTCCCACACACCCTCCCCTCCCACAAACCTTCCCTCACACCCTCTCTCCACCCCACACACCTTCCCCTCCCTCCTTCCCTCCCCTCCCTTCCCCCCTCCCACACACACACCCTCCCCTCCCTCCCTCCCTCCCTCCCAGAGACACCACCGAAGACGCTGTAGAACCTTTGATCAGGGAGCGGCTTGGAGCGGCGGCATGTCTTCGGGGAGGCATTACGGAACACTCAGCGAAGGAGGAGGAAGAGGAGGAGAGGAGGAAGAGGAGGGAGGAGGAGAGGAGGAGGAGAGGAGGAGGAGGGAGGAGGGGGTGGAGGGAGGTGGGAGAGGAGGAGGAGGTGGGAGAGGGAGGAGGTGGAGGGGAGGTGGAAGAGGTGGAGGGGGAGGAGGAGAGGAGGCAGAGGAGGAGAGAGGGAGGAGGTGGAGGAGTTGGGAGAGGGAGGAGGGAGGGAGGAAGGAGAAGGAGGGAGGAGGGTGGATGAGGAGGAAGAGGAAGGTGATGGAGGAGAGAGGAGGAGAGAAGGGGAGGAAGGAGGAGGTGGGAGGAAGGAGGAGGTGGAGAGGAGGTGGGAGGAGGAGAGAGGAGAGGGAAGAGGAGATGGGGAGGGGGGAGGAGGAGAGAGGAGGGGGAGGAGGAGAGGAGGTGGAGAGGAGGGAGGGGGGAAGAGGGAGGAGGGAGGAGGTGGAGGAGGAGAGCGAAGGGAAGGAGGGAGGGGATGCAAGGGCAGGATGGAGAGGAGGAGGAGGAAGAGGAAGGAAGGAAGGAGAGGGGGGGGGAGGAGGAGGAGGGAGAGGGGGGGGGAGAGAGTGTAGGGGAAGGAGGAAGATGAAGGAGGGAGGGATGGAGGAGGAGAGGGAGAAGAGGGGAGGGAGAGGTGGTTGGGAGGAGAAGGAGGAAGAGGAAGGAGGGAGGAGGGAGGGAGGGAGGGGAGAGAGAGTGGAGGTGGAGGAGGAGGAGGAGTTATAGAAGGAAGAGGTAACGTAGGAACGAGGAAGGAAGGAGTGGAGGAGAAGGTGGAGGAAGAGATGGAGGAGATGGTGGAGAAGGGAAGGAGAAGGCGCGGGTGGAAGATGAAAGGGTAAACAGAGCGATGTGGTTGTGGTGGTGGATGAGGAAGAGGTGGTGGAATTGGTCATGTGGAGGTGGAAGATGATGGTGTGGAGGCGGTGGTAGAAGAGGAAGTGGAGAAGGGTGTGGAGGAGGCAAGAATCGGAAGGAGGAGGAGAGGGGGAAAAAGATTAGGATGAAAAGGAGGAGAAGGAGGATGAGAAAAAAAAGGAAAGAAAAGAAAAAAGAAGAAAGATGACGAAGAAGAAGAAGAAGGAAGAGGAGAAGGGGAAAAACAAGAAGAAAGTATGGGTATTCGACAACATAGACCAGAAAGAGGAAATGGCGAGCGAGGAGGAGGAAGACCGGAGGCAGGAAGAAGAGAAGAAGAAGAAAGGAGAAGAAAACAAAAAAACGAAAGAGAAAAAGAAAAAAAAGAGGAGGAAAGAGAGGGAGCGGAAGAGGAGGGAAGACGTTCGTACAAAGAGAAGGAGGAAGAGCGAGGTGATGAAGATGACAAGGGGACGGATAATAATGATGATGGTGATGATAGGGAAGGAGGAGAATAGTTTTGCCGCGATTTAGGCAGAGGGTAAAGGGAAGGAGAGAAAGAGAGAAAGAGAGAGAGAGGGTGGGGGGAGGAGATAGGGAGGGAGGGAGGGGGAGAGGAGGGGTGGAGGAAGGAACGGAGGGTAAAAGGGAAGGAGAAAGATGCAGGGAGGGAGGGAGAGAGGTTGAAAAATAGAGAAGCAGACAGAGAGAGAGAGAGAGAGAGAGAGAGAGAGAGAGACATAGACAAAGAGAAACAGAAAAAACATACATACAGAGAAAGAAAAGAAAAGAAAAAACATATATATCACCATCAAAAATCAAGAATCATCGACTCTAATCATACTTAGTCCAAAGCCCTCTGGTCTAGACGCTGGTCTGATGTGCCTTGCTCTGGCCCCGTGCGGTTTGATGTGGCCTCGCGGGGTCTGGTCTGTTTTGGTCTATTGGAGTCGGTGGGAAAGCGGAGAACTGAAGGACCCAGTGTTGCCATAATCCTAATACCCTTCTCTCGAGTGTCCACGCTGCAGTGTTGCCATCGCTCCTGGCAGTTCGGAAGGCTCTCCTTGAAGGAAAACGAAAACCCTTTTTTTTCGGTTTTCTTCTTTTTCTTTTTTCTTTTTTTCTTCTCTCTCTCTCTCTTTCTTTCTTTTTTTTTCTTTTGGTCCTCGTCTTCTCTCATCTAATTACGATTATTCTCTCGTTCGCTTTTTTTTGTTTTTGTTTTGCTTTTGTTTTGTTTTTTTTTGAGAATCGACGTCCGCTCTGACCTACGAACAAAGACTGGAAAACAAGGAGAAGGAAAGAAAGAAAGAGAGAGTGAGTGAGAAAGAGGGAGAGAGAGAGAAAGAGAGAGAGATAGAGAGAGAGAGAGAGAAGAGAAAAGAGAGATAGAGAGAGAATGAGAAAAGAGAGAGAGAAAGAGAGAGAGAAAGAAAGAGAGAAGAGAAAAGAGAAGAGAAAAGAGAAAAGAGAGAGAAGAGAAAAGAGAGAGAAAATAGAGAAGAGAGAGAAAAGCACTTCCACGTCGACGACAAAAACAATAGAAGGTCCGAAATCAGTCTTGTAAACGCAGGTCGTTGGCAGGGCTGGAAGAAAGGACGGCCGTAAGGTCCAGTTAGCGGAGGCGCGACCACACGATCGTGACCCTTAAGGCACGGGGCCGCGCTGGTGTATTGATCCTCGACGATTGTTTTCCAGCACTGGTCGTAAGGAAGGCGTCTTGCCAGCAGGTGCGGCTGTTCCTCTGTTTCGGTCAGTTTCCCAGAGTGGAGCGTCCGCCCGGCGTTCTTCTTCGGCCTCGTGAGGACCTCGCAGGGACGCCATTTGGACGCCTTGTGGACGGGCGGCGAGGCGTGGAGGTCCCCTTGCTCCACGTGGGTGAGATGGGCCCCCGAGGTGGAAGAGGGGGAGCTGTGGCGCCACCCCCGGGAAGCGAGAAAGGGGAAAATCTCCCCGGAGTAAGAGTAACCGAGAGAAAACGATGTCTTTGTGGACGGAGACGCTGTAGTCGAGACCTTGGGAGAAGCAAATATATGGGCATATAGAGAGAATATATGGGATCACGACCCGCCGTGCGCGCTCTTCCTCCTGATAGATGGCACTCCGCTCTCATCACCTTCGCTATTTCCACGATTATCATCTCTTTTCTCCCACTGCCATCTCATCCTCGCCCCCTCCCTCCCTCCCTCCCTCCCTCCCTACCTCCCTCTTTCCTTCCCTCCCTCGATTTTTCCTTTAGTGCTCTCTGTCCCTTTCCCTCCTTCCTTCCTACTCTTCCTTCATCGTGTCCTTTTGTTTTTATTCTTATTCTTATTCTATTATTAATATTACTACTACTACTACTACTTGTTGTTGTTGTTGCTGTTGCTGTTGTTGTTGTTGCTGTTGTTGTTGTTGTTGTTGTTCTTCTTCTTCTTCTTCATCTTCTTTATTTTCTCCTCCTTTGTATCGTTCTTCTTCACCCTTCCCTCTCCCTCTCTCTCTCTCTCTCTCTCCCAGCCAACCAACTCAAGTAAATACGTACACACAATTATACTTACACACACATACATACACTTCATACACACACAGGCAGATTCCCTCCTCACTTCCCTCAACTCTTTGCAAACTTTATCAACCAGCTTCGAGCCTTTATTATCAGCATTAACTACCATGATCTTAAGAAATAGCAAATGCATAATTCAATTGATTTGATATTGAAGTACAAAGATCATAGTCGCTTTAATAAGATGAGAGGATGGGAGAATTTATGATATATTTTTTTTTCTTTGTTTTTTCTTTCCTCTTTTCTCGTTTTTTTTCTTTCTTATTTTCCTTTTTTCTTTCTCGTTTTCTTTTTTTTTCTTTCTTTCTTTCTTTCCTTCTAGTCTTTCTTTCTTTCTTTTTCTTCTTCTTCTTCTTTGTTCTTCTATTTTCTTACTTCAAGTAAGATAAGAAGCATTTTTATAGTAAAAACAATTGGTAGCAATATCTTTGCTGAGTTTACTTAAATGGCGTTTTTTTAATAAGATCAAAACATTAAATAAAAAACGTAAAAAATATAGAACACAGGAAAAGTTTTATTTGAAGTAAAAAAAATCTCATTTTCTCTCTCTCTCTCTCTCTCTCTCTCTCTCTCTCTCTCTCTCTCTCTCTCTCTCTCTCTCTCTCTCTCTCTCTCTCTCTCTCTCTCTCTCTCTCTCGTTCTCGCTCTATCTATCTATCTATCTATCTACCCCTATCTCTCACTCACTCACCCATCTCTCTTTCTCCAATTTTCTTCTTTGTCTTCTTTCTCTTCCCCCTTCATTCCCTCCTTCCTTGTCTCTGTCTCTCTCCTTATCTCCTCTATCTCCTCTTCATATACATCATATATATTTTATTCTGTGTGTGTGTGTTTGTTTCTGTGTGTGTACATGTGTGTGTGTGTGTGTGTGTGTGTATGTGTGTGAGTGTGTGTATGTGTGTATGTGTATGTATGTGTTTGCGCGTAAGTGTATGTGCGTACGTGTATGCTTATTTCTATCTATATATGTACATGTATTTCTACGCGTATCTGAGTGACATGCATCTAATCAACACAACAATCTTATCATAGCAATCATAACATAACCATCCCCCCCCACAGAAAAACAAAAGAAAAGAGAAAAGAAAAAGAAAAAACACAAACAGCAATCCATAAACCGGTTACCGAGTCTCCCATACATCGAACGTTCGTAGATGAAGATGAATTCATTCTAACTGTACACCCTCCGGCCTTGGACTCTTTGTTTGTGTGTTTTGTTGTTAGAACCGCTCTTCTCTATTCCTCCTCCTCCTCCTCCTCCTCTATTCCTCCTCCTCCTCTATTCCTACTCCTGCTCTATTTCTCCTCTTTCTCTTTCCTTCTCTTCTCTTTCCATTTCCCTCCTCCTCCTTCTCCTTTTTCTTCTCTTCCTCTTCTCCTTCCTTCTCTTCCTCCTCCTCCTCCTTCTCCTCCTCTCTTTCCATTTCCCCCTTTCCCCTCCTCCTCTATTCCTCCTCCTCCTCTATCTCCTCCTCTTCTCTTTCCATTTCCCCCTTTCCCCTCCCAATCTTTTCCTCCTCATCCTCCTCCCCTTTTGCCATTTCCCCCTTTCCTCTCCTCCTATATTCCTCTTCCTTCTCCTCCTCCATCTCCTCATCTTCACCCTTTCCATTTCCCCTTTCCCTTCCCAATCTTTTCCTCCTCCTCCTCCTCCTCCTCCTTTTCCATTCCCCTCCCCTCTCCTCCTCCTCCCTTTCCATTTCTCCTCCCCCTTCCCCTCTATTCCTCCTCCTCCTCCCTTTCCATTTCCCCTTCCCCTCTATTCCTCCTCCTTCTCCTCCCTTCCCATCCCCCCCCTTCCACCTCCCCCCTCCCCCTCATAACCCATCCACACACACATACCTACCCCCCCCCTCCCCCCCCACACCATCACCACGCCCCTCCTTCCACCCCCACTACACGGAGTGAAAATGCAAGGAGTCGCAACACGGAAGGCTAAACCTGCAACGTGTGTTGTTTGTGGATATTTGATCATTATTATACGGCTTGCATATGCTCGTTGCTTGCTTGCTTGCTTGCTTCTTGCTTGCTTGGTAGGGATATATGGGTGGTTGTGGTGTGGCGTGTTTCATTTGTTTGTTTGTTTGTCTATGTTTTTTTTTTTGTATGTGTCTGTTTTTTTTTTTATTCGTGATATGCTGTTTCTCTCTCTCTCTTTCTCTTTCTCTTTCTCTCTTTCTTTCTCTCTCTATATATTTATCTATCTATCTATCTATCTACCTATATATACATATATATATATATATATATATATATATATATATATATATATATATATATATATATATATATATATGTATATATATATGTATATATATATATATATATATATATATATATATATATATATATATATATATATATATATATCTCTATCTCTATCTCTCTCTCTCTCTCTCTCTCTCTCTCTCTCTCTATCTCTCTTTATATATATATATATATATATATATATATATATATATATATATATATATATATATATACATACACATACACATACACATACATGCACACACACACACACACAATATATATATATATATACACACACACACAATTAAATTCATGACTATATAGGCGAGAGCAAGCCTCTATCCGGCGCCCACCGATTGCCTCACGCGTGCCACCATAATCTCGCCACAGGATCCCGCAATCCTTATCAGACAATAATAAGCTTACATCACTGACACGGAAGAAGCATCAGGTCGACTGTTTGCCCGGTGCTGTGTTGAGTCAGTGTGTCAGCGGCTCACACTTTGCACTTTGCACTTCACGTTTTATAATTCACATTTTGTACTTTACACTTCACACTTTTCATTTCACATTTCATATTTCACGCTTCATACTTTACACTTTACACTTCATATTTCACACTTTATACTTCACACTTCACATTTTACACTTTACACTTCACACTTTATAAGTCACACTTCATACTTTACACTTAACACTTTACACTTTACACTTAACACTTTACACTTCACACTTTATAAGTCACACTTCATACTTCACATTTCACACGTCACACTTCAAACTTCACACTTAACACTTCACTCCAAGTTTCCTTAATCTCTCTCCACTTGTTACTCCTTAAGCCACTTTCATTCTCCACTTCCCCAAACCCTTCCACTCTCTCCACTGAACTTTCCACCTTTCCACCTTCACTGTCAGTTTCAGCTTCTGCTTTTCATCCACCGTCCATCCATCCACATCTCCCCCTCCACCTCCGCCTCCACCTCCACCACTGTCTCCCACATCCACTTCCAGCCTCCACCAGGTAGAAATTTTGGGATTGTGTTAGATGTATTTGCATGCATATTGCAGGGACTGGTAGAGCAACAGGCGGTATGCAAATTAAGATTTTCACGCCACCTCAGAGTGAGTTATAGAGAGGAATACAGACATATCCACACACACGCACACGCACACACGCACTCACACACATACATACATACATATATATATATATATATACATATATATAAATATATAT
>BOPN01012449.1:5000-10000 GCA_017312705.2 Penaeus japonicus | reverse complement strand
TAGGCTTCTTTATGTGACAGGAAAGAAAGTTATTAAAACAGTGGTGGATAAGGAAATTTAGAAGTGATTTACTGAAAAATATATTAGAATAATGGTGAAATGGAGAGATGTATTTTAGCAAATCTGATATAAACAAGTAGGTGATACAGTGAAAATACTATAAGTATTTAGGAAATAGAAAAAAAAAGAAATGTTGATTACAGATTATTGTTTACCATATACAACTTTTCGATGCAGAGTTCGATCAGTGCTGTTGAATAATACTTTTGAATCCCCTTCGCCCCCCCACCTCCCTAAAAATATCTTAAACATATCTCTTCTTACTATAGTGATCCCCTTAGAGCAGATATATAACTGGGAGGGTAGGAAATCAACAACAACAGCACAAAATGAAGAAGTGAGAAGTATACTAGATCGGGGCGAGGTGGGGTGGGTGTGGGGCCAAAAGGGAAGAGGGATGTGATGGGGAATACGGATGTTGGGCTTCTGAGTTCCTGTATTTATGGCTCCCAGAGGTGTGATCTCGCGTCATATTAGTCTCCCAAATTATTAAAATTAATATGACTTCCCCTCCTCCTCCCTCCCCCTCCCTCCTCCTTATCTCCCCTCCCTCCTCCCTCCTCCCTCCTTTATCCTCCTACTCCTCTCCCTCCCCCCTTTATCTCCACCTCCTCCCTCCCTCCCCCTCCTTTATCTCCTCCTCCTCCCTCCCTCCCCCCTTTATCTCCTCCTCCTCCCTCCCTCCCCCCTTTATCCCCTCCTCCTCCTCCCTCCCTTTCCCTCCTTTATCCCCTCCTTCCATCTCCCCTTTCCCAGAAGACGCTAGCATCCGCCAAATCAAGTGAATGCAGACGTCTTGCATGACTACCTTGCAACAATTAGCAACACAGGTCGGCGGAGTGAGCTACGTGTCTGTCTGTCTCGCTGTGGCTCTGTCGGTGCCAAGGTGTCATCACGGTGCCATCGCTCTGTACAGATCAACGTCTAATTTTCTGTAATCAGAGGAGGGTGATTTGGTCCAGGGGGGAGGGGGGAGAAGGGAGGAGGGAGGAGGGAGGGAGGAGGGAGGAGGGGAGGGAGGAGGGAGGAGGGAGGAGGGAAGGGGGACGGGGGGAGGAGATATACGGGGGGAGGGGGGTAGAGGGGATCAGCGGATGAGGGAGTTGGTATTAAAATTGGGTTCGTTGATTTAAATTGTGCAAATTGTCATGATCTATGCCTTTTTTTTATATCTTTTTACTTTCTTTTTTTTTCATTTCCGTTTTTTTTAATACGGTCTCTTAATCTATTTTTCATGTAAGTTATTTTTGGGTCAGTTTTTGTTGCATATTTCCCCCTATCATTAAGTGAAATCATATGTCATTATCAACTCAATTCATCATCACTATATCTAATGACTAGTCCTATTTCCTGCTTGTTATTCTCCCAATTAGCATAATTAGCCTTTTATCTCTAAATCAATCTTAGGATCCTAAATAGATTAATCAATAAAACAAAACAAGAAAAGAATGAAACTTAAATAATACTAATACTAATACTAATACTAATACTAATAAAAAAAAAATAATGACAAATACAACCTCAACAACATCAACAGCCCCCCCGCCACCCCCCCCACTATAAAAACAGAACAAAAAACACAGCCAACAATAACAACAACAAAACTATATCACGGGAGGGGGAGGAATGTAATTACACAGTACAGACTCCAAAAACCAAAATGAAGATACGGATATTATCCATTCAAATTATCTAAACCAAAGTGAGAGGGAGGGAGGGAGAGAGAGGAAGAGAGAGAGAGAGAGAGAGAGAGAGAGAGAACACGGGGTAATTGATGCTGAAGTGGAGAGCAGATTGCAGGATTGAAAGGTGTGATGAGGGAGGATGGACACTTGTTGGCGTTTTGTACAGGATCCGCGACCGGTTGTGATGGACTGCACAGGAAGGATGGACATTGGGAAGGGCGGTCGGGAGGATGTGGGATGGGGGTGGGGAGAGAGAGAGAGAGAGAGAGAGAGAGAGAGAGAGAGAGAGAGAGAGAGAGAGAGAGAGAGAGAGAGAGAGAGAGGGAGAGAAAGAGGGAGAGGGAGAGGGAGAGGGAGAGGAAGAGGAAGAGGAAGAGGAAGAGAGAGAGAGAGAGAGAGAGAGAGAGAGAGAGAGAGAGAGAGAGAGAGAGAGAGAGAGAGAGAGAGAGAGAGAGAGAGAGAGAGAGAGAGAGAGAGAGAGAGAGAGAGAGAGAGACACAGAGAGAGCGAGAGAGAGAGAGAGAGAGAGAGAGAGAGAGAGAGAGAGAGAGAGAGAGAGAGAGAGAGAGAGAGAGAGAGAGAGAGAGAGAGAGAGAGAGAGAGAGAGAGAGAGAGAGAGAGAGAGAGAGAGAGAGACAGAGAGAGAGACAGAGAGAGAGCGAGAGAGAGAGAGAGAGAGAGAGAGAGAGAGAGAGAGAGAGAGAGAGAGAGAGAGAGAGAGAGAGAGAGAGAGAGAGAGAGAGAGAGAGAGAGAGAGAGAGAGAGAGAGAGAGAGAGAGAGAGAGAGATAGAGAGAGAGAGAGAGAGATTCAGAGAGACAGAGAGATAGAGAGAGAGAGAGAGACCCACCGCCCACCACCCACCACCCATTGCTCATGGCATAACCTCTATCGATCTTGCAAGGAAACTCAAGCAATTTCCATGGGCGAGGAAATCCAGACGAGCAACTTCCGGCAGAGTTGTGAGCGCATGAACGTGTCCTCTCCGGCCGTGCATGACTCAGCTGCCATGCTTCCCTCTCCTTTCGAATGCATGCCCGGTCTCTGCATGCTGTCATGAACTCCCTGGATTTGTATGCCGTAGAGAGGGTCTCAGTATCTATCTCTCTGGTATGCCCCGTCCGCCCGCACGCCCACCTATGCTCATCATATAAATAGGTAGTGGCCACACATCTGTTCCATGGGCGTTTATGCATGACCAGGTTCTCGTGCCATCCCCCCCCCCTCCCTCTTTCCCGTTCGATTCCTTTCCACTAATTATGTTATTGGTGGTTTTCGTCCACCTTCTACTTTCTCTTTTCCCCTTATCTTCTCTTATATTTTCTTTTCTTTTCCCCTACTTCCCTCTCTCTTCGCTCTCCCCTTTCTATCTTTTACCATCCCTTCCCTTTCCCTCTCACCCTTCCTCCTTCTTCCCTCTCCCTTTCCCCTCTCTCTCTTCTTCTGATCCCCCTCCCCCTTCCCCTCCCTCTCAGATTCTACTTACCCCTTCCATCACCCCTCTCACTCCCTCCCTTTCCCCTCCCCTCCCCCCTTCCCCCCGCTCCTCTCACTTTCCATTTTCCCCTCTTTCTAACCCTCTCCCCCTTCCCCCTTGCCCCCCCCCCCCGCTCCTCTCACTCTCCATTTTCCCCTCTTCCTAACCCTCTCCCCCTCTCTTTCCCCTCCCCCTTCCCCCTTTCTCCTCCCCCCCCGCTCCTCTCACTCTCCATTTTCCCCTCTTCCTAACCCTTTCCCCACCCCTCTCTCTTTCCCCTCCTCCCCGCTCCTCTCACTCTCCCTTTTCCCCTCTTCCTAACCCTCTCCCCACCCCTCTCTCTTTCCCCTCCCGCCTTCCCCCTTTCTCCTCCCCCCCGCTCCTCTCACTCTCCTTTTCCCCTCTTCCTCTCCCCTCTCCCCACCCCCCCTCTCTTTCTCCCCCCCTCCCCCTCCCCCTCACCACCCCTTCACCCCCCCCCCCCCAATGATACAGATGTTCAGCACCAGTAATCACAAACTACCAATTACAGGATCCCTTATTCCCCGCGCGCCGGTAACATCCAAAGGGACTTAAAAAATAAAACTATTCCCGTATTGCAACGTGCAGTGCAAAATACAGTCATTTTCCTTATTATCCGAGGTACCGATGGCGCTAAGAGGTGGGTAGAGGCAGGAGGAGGTTAAATGAATTCTTTTTTTTAACTTTGATCTTTATTGGTTATGTTACACACGTTCATACACACGTGGTTGGAATGTCGTTTGGTGGCCTTGAGGTTAAACTATTTGTTACTTGTGTCCTGTGTGTTTTTGTGGGATTTTGTCTTCTTTTTTTATAGATTGGTTTTGGTTCTGAATGTCTGTCTGTCTGTTTGTTTAGTCTGTATAGCTTTTTGTTTCGTTTTATCAGTCTCTGTTTCCCTGTGTCTCTGTCTGTCTCTGTTAGTCTCTCTCTCTCTCTCTCTCTCTCTCTCTCTCTCTCTCTCTCTCTCTCTCTCTCTCTCTCTCTCTCTCTCTCTCTCTCTCTCTCTCTCTCTCTCTCTCTCTCTCTCTCTCTCTCTCTCTCGCTCTCTCTCTCTCTCTCGCTCTCTCATACACACACGCACGCACGCACGCACGCACGCACACACACACACACACACACACACACATACACAAACACGCGAGCGCACATACTGTATGTATGAGCATATGTATGTAGGTGTAATCACACCGAATCTAAACATACCTTAACCTTCATTACAGCGGAAGTCATAACCCCCCTCCCCCCATCCCTACATACCCCCCCCAAAAAAAAAAAAAAAAAAAAAAAAAAAAAAAAAAAAAAAAAAAAAAAGAAAAAAAAAAAAAACGAAAAACAACATCTATCCCATTCCCACCGGTAAACCAACACCCACGCCCGCAAAATCAACCCTAATGCCAGAGGTTAATTAGGACGAATATCCCTTTCCTCCCCCCCCCCCCTCCCACGAGCGAAGAATCGTGTTGCCACCGCGAGGTCATCTAATAAACAGCTGTATTCCGATGACACGCATAACTTTCTTCCCTTGAGACGATTATTTGAATTCGTTCCGGTGTTTGTCCGTGAAAACGGTCTCTCCCCTATCTCCCCCCTTACTCCCCCTCCCTCTCCTATACCTCCCCTTTATCTTCCTCGGTTTAAATACCTAGAGAGAGAGAGACAGGTTTGCAGTAGTATATATATATATATATATATATATATATATATATATATATGAGAGACAAAACACCATGTTGTACTTTTAAGAAAGAAAAAAAC
>BOPN01012445.1:5000-11677 GCA_017312705.2 Penaeus japonicus | reverse complement strand
GTGTCTGTGTGTAATCCAAAATTTAAACGTAGAGGTTCGTTTATAAAAGTTTTAGCGATTTACAGGACAGCTTTCAGACGTATTAAGAATTATATTGCATCATTATAAATCCGGAATCAAACAACATTCCTCAATTTTTGAAGTTAAAGCTTATTCATAATATTTTTCTGGGGACAAACGACTAGTTATTTCTTGTGCTCATGAAAAAAAAATATCTATTAAACAAGCGTCTCTAGAAGAGTAGAAGAGAAAGTAGAACATACTAAGCATTCTCAAACATCGCATCTTATATCGGCAGGTGAACAATATGCAAAAAAAAAAAAAAAAAAAAAAAAAAAATCCAGTTATGGCATTACATTTTCTTTTTTTCTGGGGAATAAGTTTAAGTCCATGGATGCTTATAAACCAGCATAGCTTTCGGTAATACCAGGAGATCTAAATAACTTTCTCGTCTGACCAGCTCGTCTTGGCTTCAGTTGCAGAATATTTGGGTCGCCACACCTCTTAATGTTTTCCTATTGCGAAGGTGCTAGCGGCTCTATCCCTCATGCTCTCTCTCTCTCTCTCTCTCTCTCTCTCTCTCTCTCTCTCTCTCTCTCTCTCTCTCTCTCTCTCTCTCTCTCTCCTTCTTCTTCTCTGATCAGTAGGACCGGTTTTGCATCATATTATCGGCTTAGACCTTCTGTTTTACCAGTATTTGCATTTATCGTTACTTAAAAAGAGTATTACAAAGCAGAAATATGTGTGTGTATACACCTACATACACCTAAATACAGACACGCACACAATATATATGTATGCATACATGTGGTTGTGTTCTTAACTTGTTCATCGCTATTATATGAACTAGAATAATTTTATCAAGGGTTATAAAGGTAAAATCAAATACCGAAAACACATTGTTTGTACATGTGTATATTTAATTGGAAATAGTTTAAACGAATAACAAAGAAAATAACTGTACACTATAATACAACAGTGATAGTCATGTGTACAACAACCGGTACAGAGCGAGCCACAGCACCAGGGGAAGAAGGAATCTTTGACACCTTCAGCTAAAAAAATACTCTCTCTCCCAGATGTCCATTTTGGTAAATCTAAATGACTGATATGTCTAGAGAGAGAAAGGTCTAAAAAGCTTCGTTTTGCATTGATTGTCCAAACTAAAATAAGGTTAAACCTGTGTGAAGCTTCTTTGCTGTTCCCGAGTCCCTTGAATTTCCCCACGAGTCGGATGCTAAGGCACATATAATGGTTGGAACGCAATATGAGGGACATATAGTTCATATCCCGGTAGGAACAGGTGAGGATATAGTTGGTAGATTATTTTTTTAGGCTTGACTTTGTAAAGGGTTGAAAGATGAAAGTTTTAATGAGTGAGTTTTGCTTAGAAGTAATCGTCGAAGCCAGTGCCGTAGGGATCTCCGAGCCATGGGTATGTTTTGGGGCACTCCTCGCAGGTGAATAGGAACATCTGATCCTCGTTGGGGAAGTAGCGAGGCACCTTGTTGGGGCAGGGGTTTGGCAGGGAGCAGTAGGGCAGACCCTTGACGTCGCACTTTCCTTTCCATTCCTGGAAGTTGTTAATGGCGGCGATCTCAGTGGGAGCTTCCATCCAGTTGATGGCCTGCTGCATTGTCACGAAGTAGTAGTCGCCCTTCTTGGCGGTCTCATCCACCCAGTTGGCGAACTCCTTGAGGAAATCTTTGCGAGTCTCGAAGAAGGCGGAGGTGAAGTGGAGACCGAGCGGCGCGCGGTTGGTGTTGTAGTGGCGGGCAAGGTTGTTGTCCAGGAAGGCGCGGAACTGCTTGGCGGAGATAATGTTGGCGCACTGATCAACGTAGTGGCAACCAGTCAGCTCCTCGTCGAACTGTGGGTCGTCACGACGATCGAGCTCGTTCATCACCATTTCCCAGACAGTGAAGTTGCGGGAAGGACAGTTCTGGTCAGTGCCGAGACACTTGTGGGGCATACGGTGCATGAGGGTGTATGGCCACAGGGGGAGACGGCCCATGGGGGCGGCGATAGAGGAATCGTAGAGGAAGCCCCATTCAACCATCATCTGGAACTGAGGGTTTCCGCCAACACGACCGAGGGGCACGCGCATGCCCAGGATCTCCCCGGCGGTTACGTTAGCGAATCGCTCAATGATGATACGAGCGCCATCCATTTCCTGCTCGTAGTCCTGGGCGCCGAGGTTGGTCCAGTAAGTGGCGTTGGGGTTGTTGGTGATGGAGTTGACGGCGACCTCGTGGCCCTTGCGGTGGAGCTCCTGGATGGCGGAGTAGTTGGTGAAGGCGTGGGAGACGAAGAACGTGCCCTTGGCCGTGCAGTCGTTGCCCTTGTTCTTGGTGGTATCCTTGAAGATGTCCTGGAAGATGCGGAAGTTGCGCTCATTGACGGCGCCGGTGAAGGTGATGGTGATCATCTGGGGCGTCTGGACGGGGTTGAGGTCGCCGGGGATGCGGGTGCCGTCCACGGAGCAGAAGCAGCCCTGGTTCCAGCGGCACGTGCGGGTGTCGCACACCTCGGCGCGGTTGGGGTCCGTCTCGGGTGCTGCACAGGGGAGAGACGGGAATGCTTGGTTAGAATCAATGGACTCGAGCGGTAAGAATGCCTGAATACAAGCATACATGCTGCTTTCTAAAATGATCCTGATTTTGCAAAATGACTTTTAACGCTACAGTACTTGTGGTGCAGAATAGAAATAGGTAACATCACACTTACTGCAGATGTTCTCGTCCGATCCGTCATTGCAGTCAGCTACGCCGTCGCAGAACAAATCCTTCCTCAGACATTCTCCGGATCCGCATTCGATGTCCGTGCCGGGGCAGTTGGACACCTCGCCCTCGGGCACCGGCCATCTGGGCTCGGGCAGGCGGCTCTCTGGAAGTGGCAAGGTTTGTTACATTCAGCGCTTTCATTTCTCTAACAATTAGCCATTTGATTATAGAAATAAACATTATGATAGCTATAACAATAACTCATGATGACAGGGGATATAATACTCCTCGTGTAAATAATAATAACAATAACTATAGCACTGTCCTTGGTGATAGTAGTAGTAATGACTATAATACTACTAATGATAACAACAATGACGTTGAGTAATGATACCAATTCATCATCACCATAGACAAAACAAAATTACCAGTGTATGACACGTTTAACCATACACTCTCAAACGAAACATTAACCCGCGCATTTTGTATAACTCACTTTCGAACTGAGCGCAGTTGAAGACCTTGTTCCTTCCCTTGCAGATCTGCTGTTCAATATCGAAGAACAAACTGGCTGGACAGTTGTTCTTGCTGAGGGCCTTCTTGCCTCCGGGCGCAGGGATGCAGCGGTAGTAGATTCCGCAGAACTGGCGGGCCTGAAAACGAAGGGGGGGGGGGGTGATCAAGACGTCTAAGATATACATTTTTTCAGATCAGATTAAAGAGATTTTTTTTTCTTTTTTTTTAAATGTCTGAATTGATGTGTCCTTATATACCTGCTTGTATGTTCTTTGTCTGTGAGTGCTTTGAGTGTGTGTGTGTGTGTGTGTGTGTGTGTGTGTGTGTGTGTGTGTGTGTGTGTGTGTGTGTGTGTGTGTGTGTGTGTGTGTGTGTGTGTGTGTGTGTGCGAGTGTTTTAGTTGTGTGTACATCCGTGCGTGTGTATGTTTGTATGCTCATTGGTTTCGAAAATGTATATCTACACATGTGATCATGACTAGCCGTCAAAAGCCCTTACCTCATCTTCAAAAACGTCTCCCAAGTTCTGTCTGAAGAATTCTTGGGAATCGCGCCCTAAGCAGTATTCTTCAGGTGTCATCTCTCTGAGCTCGAACTCCTGGGCGGCGGCCAGCCCCGCCACGACTGAAATAAAAAAAATGAACATATAAGTATTACATAATAATGGTAACCTATCAGCTATTGCAATATCATGGAAATAAATTGGATTTCGACAGCGTGTCAGCCAACGGTAATAGGAAATTTTAGCGAGGTGATTCCCTTTATTGAATTCGCTTTTTTACTTTCTCTTCTTCCTTTTGGTATTTTTTCTCATTTCAACACGCACACACACACACACATACAGGTATATATATATATATATATATATATATATATATATGTGTGTGTGTGTGTGTGTGTGTGTGTGTGTGTGTGTGTGTGTGTGTGTGTGTGTGTGTATGTGTGTGTGTGTGTGTGTGTGTGTGTGTGTGCGTGTGTGTGTGTGTGTGTATGTGTGTGCGTGCTTGTTTGTGTGTCGTCTACTAAGGGTTTTTATGTCCTTATTCTTTCTTGGAAGAGATCAGGAGGCATTCTTTGCTGAGGTTTCTTCGAAAGGTCAACGGCGACATTTTAAATGTCATGATGGCTAACCTAACAACTGTTCCCTATCCGGCTTTCTTCGTGCTTTATTAGTATTCTATTCTAATCTATTTATATCATACACACACACACACACACACACACACACACACACACACACACACACACACACACTCACACACACACAAACACATAACATACACACACCCGAGGCACACAAACTCGAAGATGTAAGTGCATTCGCCGCATTGTGCAACAGGCTCTCAAGAGGCAGCCGTTGCAACGATGCTGCGAGAGTGAAAGCCTTTCTCTCGAGAGGCTCCGAAAGTGAGCGCTCAGGAACGCAGTTATCGGCGAATTCTAGCGATGGTGACGCCGCAATTGTGTCAAGAACAAGTCGCCAAGTCCGGTCGAGAGATTACAAAATATATATTTTTTTTTTAGGGGGGGGGGTGGAAGAGAAGCTCCCTCCTCCCCCTCACGCCTGTTATTGGGGGCGGGGTGGAGGTTGGGGGTAGGGGGGGGGGGCGCAAGATTCCGGTTTTCCTTTCACTTGGGGGAACTGGTGTTACAAGTTGTGATACAGGGCTCCTACTTGGCCTCGCTCTCTATCTGTCTCTCTATCTCTCTCTACCTATTTACGTATTTATTGCCATACATTATATATATATATATATATATATATACATATCTATCTATCTATCTATCTATCTATCTATCTATCTATCTATCTATATCTACATATATATATATATATATATATATATATATATATATATATATATATATATAACTTATATAGATAGATAGATAGAGATAGAAATATAAATGCAGGTGCAGGTATAGACAGATAGATAAACTCACGAGAATGTATGTGTGCACACATGTGTTTGTATGTAGACGTGGAGGTAGAAAAATAAACAGACCTGATAGATAGGATGGTGCCTGCAGTGATTACGTTAAGGCTAGATGCAGTTACAATGTCGTTCTAGTATTTGTATCAAGAAAAAGAATCAGAAAATAGAGAAAGAAAATAGAAAGAAAGATTGTCATGGTGCATTCCGTGAGCACATAGTATATGATCATCACGGAATAACTTTTACCTTTTGTGTATCGTGGTCGGAAAGCGTTGCAGCTACCAACCATGGATCACGAAACGCCTCAGCTTTCACTTGTACCGTGAGCTTCGAAGAAAATAAAAATGCTCTTGGCAGGAAAACCCAAGTTCCCCCTTCCAATCCCCTCCCTCGTTTTCTCTTCGAAACACTTTCTAGAGGATAAGTATTTCGGTTAATGGGCGGGCCTCTTCACCACGGGCGTGTGGGTCACCGCGAGCCCTCTCTCAATTCCAGTCGCCATTTATGATAAGCTAAGGTGTCGCTTCCAACCAATGATGACGTTTGAAATACTTTGGGTTTCTTAATAAAAGACACTCTGAGCCAAGGTCGGCGTGACGGTGATTATCTAGCATTACGTGCACATTGTGATTAATGGCAAAAGGTGATACTGGAAAGAATAAAGAAACAAGAGAGAAAATTAAATAGTAATGATGGAAGGAGAAGATACTGGAAGAGAAAGAGAAAGAGAAAGAGAGAGAGAGAGAGAGGGGGGGGGGGAGGGAGAGGTGGGGAGTTAGAGAGAGAGAGAGCAGCAACATAATATCACCTCCAATAGAATCATCTTTCATCAGATCCAACAGGTCGCAGCCGGTCGATTGCGTCACCCGAGCTTCTGAAAGCGGTGATTGGCAGCCGAAATACCTTCACATCGGCAACAGGTCATTTGTAGGTCATGGGGTCACAAGGTCACGAGAGTAGTATTACCCGTAAGGTTCGTATACAGTAAAACACTATAGGAATCTTTAGGTGTAAAGGCAGCGTCTCATAAGTGTATTTAGAAATTTCCAAATATGGTCGATTCTTTGGTACTCAATTCGAACAAGTACCTCATGCACTAAATACTCTAAAATTGGTATATTATAACATTAGTGAATTTTGATACATATCTCCAATTTTCCCTAAACTTCAGTTACGATTCTTTTGGCGACTTCAATGCGAAGTAAATAGTAATCCAAGGAAAATTTTCTTCGTGAGATGAAAGGAATGCATATTATGATACTCGAGCATTACAACATATTTACACTCACAGAGTCGTTATTGCGATAGATATCGTTCTGACTCAAGGAAAAAATACTGTTTTGTTCGCAAACGAAATTTATGCATAGTAAGTAAATATAACAGGAATTATCTATGGTCTACATACAAAAGATCGTGTTTACATGAGACCTAAAACTGAATATTCAAAGCATAATAGTATGAAATGTATACACGAGAAGAACAGTTGCAAAGAAAGTAACTTT
>BOPN01012444.1:5000-11681 GCA_017312705.2 Penaeus japonicus | reverse complement strand
TATATATATATGTATATGGCGAGACTGTTTCAGCACTCTTCATACCAAAAATAATAATTATATTTATTGCAAATAATGGGAATCATCATAGTAACTGCTAGAGTTATCGTAGGTTTAATCTAAAGTCACAAACGAAGATGGTTTTCTATTGGCACCATCGCGAAGGTCATCCTTGAAGGGTGGCCATCTTGGGTCCCAACCAAGCACTATCTTCAGAGAGTGATGGCACAAAGCGAGATCCCGAGAAGAGGAATGGGAACCAGACCGTGTACTTAGGGTGCAAGATAAAGAAGTATGTACCTATGGTTTTTATGAGTCTGGAAATCTATTTCTTTTTAAGAACTGAAGTAGATTTCATGAATACATTTTTCATTTGAAAATTTACATTTGAATTTCGATTAGGTTTCCTTCGACCGGCCAAAAATGCACCTCGTTTTCTGTTGAAACTATTTTATTTCAAGACTTTCTATAACTTATGGATAAATTAGTTACACAAGCTCAAGATTTTTATTTCCATTTGTAAGAGCTATTAAGCTTCTCCAGCTGATAACTCAAGCCACATAACATCGCAGATCCGATTTCGTTCGATATTATCCATTCGCAATTTACGAAATATTATTGGAACGATAGCCACGTCCTTCGTCTGGGTGATGGTTGACGAAGGCGAGTGTATAGAAATTAAAAGTATTACGAATTCGTAACTGCCCTTCGCACCTTACGACGGTCGTGCCGGTGTGAGGGTCATGGCAATAGCAAAGGACCGGCTGTCTGCGGGCTTATGTTACAGTTATGATTCACTTTGTTATCCTTCTCCGTGTCAATCAACCTTTCACAGCTGTTGTTGATGCTGGCGCTGCTGCTTTTGTGTTTGCTGCTCCTCATTTGCTGTTGTGATTATTATTATTATGATCATTAAAATCATCGTTGTTATTACCATTATCATTATGATCAGTATCATTGCTATTATCATTATTATTATTATCATTATTATTAATACTATTATTATCATTATTATTACTATCATTATTATTATTACTATGATTGTTATTATTGTTATCATTATTATCACTATCATTATTAATGGTATTACTATTATTAGTGTTGTTATTATTATTACTATTGATATTGTTACTACTACTACTGCTATCACCGTTGTCGTTATTAATATTATTATTACTATCATTATCATTAATTTTGCTGTTATCCAATCACCTTCGTCATAGTATTTCTTCTCCTCATTATCTTCCTCCTACCCATTTTCATCCTCGCTTTCATCCTCTCCCTATCTCCTTCCCCCCCTCATCGCCCTCATCCTCTTCTATCTACTTTCATCCTAATGCTAATCCCCATCTTCGTCACCGTCCTCCTCCTCCATTTCCTCTTTCACCATCTACCTCTCCCATCCTCACCATTACCATCTTTCTCTTCCATTCGTATCATCGCCCTCTTCCTCTTCTATTCTCATCCTCATAATCTTTCAGTCTCATCCTCAGCCTCATCACGATTACTATCTTTTTTCATTCTCATCCTCGCCCTCACCCTCATCACCATCCTCACCATTACCATCTTCTTCCATTTTCATCCTCGTCCTCACCCTCATCACCATTACCATCTTTTTTCATTCTCATCCTCGCCCTCACCCTCATCACCATTACCATCTTCTTCTTTCTTTCATTCTCATCCTCTCCTCACCCTCTTCCATCTTCATTCTCACCCATCCTCATCCTTGCCCTCACTCTCATTACCATCCTCACCATTACCATCTTCTTCTTTTTTTCATTCTCATCCTCGTCCTCACCCTCTTCCATCTCACCCATCCTCATCCTCATCCTCGCCCTCATCACCATCCTCACCATTACCATCTTCTTTCTTTCATTCTCATCCTCTCCTCATCCTCTTCCATCTTCATTCTCACCCATCCTCATCCTCGCCCTCATCCTCATCCTCTTCCTCTCCTTCCCTCATCCTCTTCCTCTCCTTCCCTCATCCTCTTCCTCTCCTTCCCTCATCCTCTTCCTCTCCTTCCCTCATCCTCTTCCTCTCCTTCCCTCATCCTCTTCCTCTCCTTCCCTCACCAGCGAATCCCAATACGTGTGTTTTCATCCCGCACGCCACGTTATAATGGCGCCTCTAATATGATTATGCCGCTATTGCTTCATTCCTCTGGCCTCATTCTCC
The DNA here is from genome assembly GCA_017312705.2 of Penaeus japonicus. NCBI lineage: Eukaryota > Metazoa > Arthropoda > Malacostraca > Decapoda > Penaeidae > Penaeus > Penaeus japonicus. The sequence continues at coordinate 9,503 of BOPN01012444.1, read as the reverse complement.
TCTCTTCCTCTTCTCTCTCATTCTTTTCCTTTTCCTCTTCCTACTCCTTATTCTTCCTTGTTTTTTCTCCTCTTGCTCTTCCTCATTCTACTCTTTTTTGCTCGTCTTTCTCTTCCTCCTCCTTCCCAATCTTCTCCTGTTCCTCCTCACTCTTCAACTCCTCCGACTCTTTCTTTCCTTCTTTTTCCACTTCTCTCTCCTAATTTTTCTTCCTTCCTTTCTCCACATCTCCCTCATCACTCTTCTTCTTCCTCTTCACTCTTCTCCTCTTGTTCCACCTCTCGTATCTCCTCAAATCCTTCAAAACATCTGCGTACACTTTAGCCATACATTGGTACAGAATGAGTTCCATAAATACTCCTGGAGTGTATATAGCGACACAAAAAAAAAGACTTCACGTAAGAAGTTTTATTTGTGGCTAACTAAAACACGACTTAAGGACTTTCAATTTCGCCATAGGTATTTTCCCCTCACATCCTCATGAACATGCGCACTAGCATGGTGACCTTACACTAACGTCATCACTTACGTCAAAATCGTTAATAAACAAGTAATATTAGCCACGTATCATCTCTTTATCAAAACGGATAACAAGCTAATATGGTTGAGTACCAAAGCAAGGTCACTCACCTCCGTAACCTGGCACTGTACTTTCGTCTTTCTATCCTATAAACACGGATGTGGAAGTAGCAACATGGAATGAGAAAGAGAAAACATGAAATCAAGTCCTAAAGATGCAAATATAGAACTGACACAAACGAAGAACGACATCTGTTGCTACTCTTCATAAGGTGTCACCAGGGAAAACCCACTCCAACAGCCCCTGCCAGTCCCCAAGTCAGCATATCTTTCGTTGAGGAATCTGGAAACAACCAACCTGCACCGCTCAGAGATGACAGGCCAACGATCGGATGAAACGCAAATAAGCAAACTTCACTTTCCTTTACTAGAAATTGGATTTTATGTGCGACGTATCAGAATTTTCCTTTGCGATGCATTCCTGACATCAGAGTAAAATACAATTAATTCTGTGTGGGACTACTGCTTTTCAGACTCATTATAAACTAAAACCAAATTAACAAATGACTACAGCAACTGTTGCTAGATTGTCTGCCGCAATATTATAGTTGAAACTCAAAGCTTTTTAGAACTTATTTTTTTCTTAGACGAGACCATCTGACCATGTAGAACATCTTTATATAATTATATTCTAAACATGTGAACTGATAATTCAAATCGGAATAATCGTGGAGTGTGTTTGTAGGTCCAATCCACTTACACTTTTACACTAATGAATAATTTTTCGAGACAAGAGCTTCATATGGAATCGCTTTTTGTCGAAGCTAAGGTGTGTAATAAGAATATTATCATAAATGTAATTCAGAGAAAGCCTTGCAGCAGCCACGAAGTCATTCTAAGCAGAATAACCACGCAAACAAACCTTACATCACGAATGAATTTAAACATAATATACAAGAGCGTAACAAAGCGCAAATTGCGCGTATCGACAAATTAGAAATCGATTTTCTCGGTCTATAAATTAACTGCAGCTCCTTTCGAGATAAACCAATCGATTCATTAAGAAATCCAGCTCCTTTAGAGATAAAATAATCGATTCATCAGGAATTCCAGAGAAAAAAAAAACCGTTCTATTATCAATATTATGTTATTGCAGAGAGAAAAGCAATGCTGTCATAGTTACTCCAAGCTAACCCGATGAGTTCAACGGAAAAACTGAAGCCAAACACTGTTAATGACATTTTTCTTGACTGAAGACACTGTTTTCAAGTTAGACCGGTAACCCAGTTGGAATGATCAGAAAATTTTAATTCATGAAACAGTAGCTCACACACATACACAAAAAAAACAACAACTATCAATGAACTCGGTCCCCTGGTAGTGCATATTTGTAACCTCCAAGATCCAATGAAGTTCGCTAAGATTCTCCCAATCGCAAGGGCGGGATCTTAGAGGATGTTGACAACGACAGGCCCGTTTCGTACGGGTGTCATGACATACATGTCGGCACCGATTAGGCCTAAAAGACAGGAGTCAATGCATGCGTGACGCGACATCGGGATCTGCTGACAGTTGAAGCGCGCACACAGTCATGAAGTATTTATGGTTGTAACGGCGCTAGTTCTAGAGCTACAGGGTTCCAAAGTTAGCCTAGATCCGCATTTTATGATGGATTTATGGAAAAATATTGTTTGGGCTTGTCTGCGCTACCCGGAGGGCGGAGAAAACCTTTTCCCTGTCCCACTAATTTTTAGCCGGTGCTGCTAGTGTCGTAGACCGCCCACCTTGAAGACCAGTTAGGTCGTTAGGCGCCCCGTCGGTAATGAGTTAACCTTACGAATAGATATGAAAAAAAGCATCGTATCTTAAGCCTTTGTGAACTCCTAGATCATCATTCAATAATCATAGATTCACTATTTGGTTTTAGACCTCTCATGTCTATAACAGCTACACTCCAATGATTTACAGACCACGTACTGAATACTTTTGATGTGAACCACTTATCATAAATGTCTTTAAAAATTTATCAAAAGCGTTTTACATCATGAACCACAAAATCATCCACTTTGGTATGTTAAGAAATTCTCATAACTGGTTCTCCAATCACTTAACAAATGTCAAAATGTTCAATACAAAGGTGAAATCTCAAATTTTAAGGTAATATATGTTGTCTCCCAAGGTTCCGTTCCTGGTACACCATTGTTTCTCGTATAGGCCTGTATAGACGATAGAGTCAATTCAAAATATTTTGTAGTAAAAAAAAAAAAATATATATATATATATATATATTTATATATATATATATAGATAGATAGATAGATAGATAGATAACACGCTGTTGATGATTATAGTAATGTGCGTGTTGTTGATACTCTTGCCAGATAAAAACATCTTATTATATTATTCGATGTACAATCAATTATATACTATACCCTTATGTTTATTCAGAAGTTAAACTATTATGAAACAATGCTAATTTAATCTATTACCGAAGCACAAACTACAAAAAAACTACTTCAGATCTTGTTTTCAGCAACCACTAATTGAATAATTTTCCCCTAACTAATTAAAAAAATGGTTATTTTATACTTTCAGTTTAACATTTAACCATATATTAATGTTACACTTTCCTCCCATGAGCTCTTAGAATACTATTTATGCTGCTATATATGTATATGAATACATATATAGTATATATATAGTATATGAATACTATTCATGTCCTTATCAGCTCTTTCCATGGTAGCTCTTGACAGATGATTTTGTGAATTTACGAGTCCGGTCAGCTATCTCTACTCTTTATCATCATATATGTATATGTAATAATTCTATAGATCGAATAACGAGTCTCAATTTCGATTTCTATTTCCTTATTCTTCCCCTTATCTTCCTCCTCCTCACTCGTCTCCTCTTTCTCTCTCCCATTATTATTCCACACTTTCTCTTCTTCCTCCTCCTCATTATTCTCCTCCCTTTTGGGTAATTTTGTATTTCCTTTTCTTTGTTAGTTTCTATTTTTGTTCATTTTATTCATCTATCCATATCTATCTATCTATCTATCTATCTATATATGTATATATAATTTCTCTCTCTCTCTCTCTCTCTCTCTCTCTCTCTCTCTCTCTCTCCTCTCCTCTCCTCTCCGCCCTTCTCCCTTTTCCCATCTCCATCACTCTCCCCCTGTCCTTTTCCCTCCCTCTCTCTCCTTACCTCCCCCCTCTCTTACTACCTCCCTCCCTCCCTCCCCTCCCCCTTTCTCCTCTCCCCTCTCCTACTTCCCTCCCTCCCATCCTCTTGTTTTCACACCATTTCCTCTCCTGCTCCTCCCACCTTCAGCCACCTGCCCTATAAATACCTCAGGCCATACGAAGATTCCCGTGGGAATACCTGTTTCTCACGCAGATACACTTGACTCTTCACGTACATCTCCCCATTTCCCTCACTCTCCTCCTCCTCCTCCCCCTTGCCATAAGCCCCATCCCTACTATCCCCATCCCCATTCCACACTCCCCCTCATTAATGCCTGCGCTGCATTCCGGAAGTTTCTTGGATCGGGGAAGTTTTTAAACAGGATTTGGGAATGGAAGAGTGGGTTACGAGGGGGGGGGGGTCAGGGTTCGATATCTCTTTAGAGGTTAGATAATGAGGATTGATTATTGATTATTGTTTTAGACATTTTGTAGCCTTTGTAGTTATCGTTTTAGCGCGTCGGCACACACTCATACATCTCTGTCTCTCTGCTCCTGCATATGCCCTCGTGTTTCCTTTTGCGTTTACGCGTGTTTACAAACAAAGGCAACGTGCTCGAATGATGGACGCGGACCTTGGTGGGAATCGGACAGGATTTCTGCGTAGGACTCTTGTTTATTCCTTTTTCCCTTTTTTTTTCTCCCACTTGTTTAAGACCTCGCCCTTTTAAATGGAAAAAAATGAACTATTGCTTGACACTGGTTCTTAAAAAATGTTTTTCATATTTCATGTTTT
>BOPN01012443.1:5000-7500 GCA_017312705.2 Penaeus japonicus | reverse complement strand
TATCTATTTGTTTATTTGTTTGTTAAAAGTGTGTGTGTACGTATGTAATGTATGTATATACATACATATATATATATATATATATATATATATATATATATATATATATATATATATATATATATATATATATATATATATGTGTGTGTGTGTGTGTGTGTGTGTGTGTGTGTATGTGTGTGTGTGTGTGAGTGTGTGTATGTGTGTGTGTGTGTGTGTGTGTGTGTGAGAGAGAGAGAGAGAGAGAGGAGAGGAGAGAGAGAGAGAGAGAGAGAGAGAGAGAGAGAGAGAGAGAGAGAGAGAGAGAGAGAGAGAGAGGGAGAGCGAGAGAGAGAGAGAGATAGAGAGAAAGGATCCCTAACTGTGCATGTGAACTCTACCTTTGTATCTCTCTGTTGCATTTTTTTCCTGCTTCCTCGTTTCTCAATCTATTCTCCTTCTCCTCCTCGCCATCCCTTTCCAATCTCATTTTCTTTTCCCTTTTTTTATCTTTTCCTCTTCTGCTTTTTCTTTCTCCATATTATGTTCGTTTCCCTCCTTTTCTCCACGTCTATATTTTTGTTTTCCTTTTTCTCCCTTTTCATCTCTTCCTCTTCTTTTTGTTCTCTTCATTGGCGTTTTCTCTCTTCTACTCTTTTTCTCTCTTCCTCCTTTGCCTCCTCTCTCTCCTCTCTTCCTCCCTTCCTCTTCCTCTTTTTTCCCCTCAGTTCCTCTTTCTGTCCCTTCCTCTCACCATTTTCTTTCCTTTCTCTTCTTCCATACACTCTTCTCATCTCTCTCACACCCTTTTTTTTATCCTTTCCCCTTTTCCTTCCTTCCATCCTCCTCTCCTCTCATTTCTTTTCTCTTCCTCACACCTTTCTCTCGGCTTTCCTCGTCCTCTCCTTACTTATCTCCTTCCTTTATTTTTCTTCGCCTCTTCTCTTCTTTTCCTCTCTCCCCGTCTTCTACTTTCTCTTCATTCATTTCTCTTTTTTCTTACTCGTCCTCTTCTTCGCAGTTTCCCCTTTTCTTATCATTATTAGTCCGTTTTCTCCTCTTCTTCTTCCTCCTCCTCGGCCCTGTGCCCTCCTTCCCCTCACCCCTCTCCTCCTCCCCTCTAAGTGACCTCCCCTCCCCCCCAACCCGCGTCACCCCACTCCCCTCCCTCCTGTTCTCTTCTTGTCCTCCTCATTCGTCCTCTCCTTTACATTACCCCTTCTATCTCTTACGTCTTACTTTCCCTTGCCTCCTCCTTCCACCCCCTCCCCCCTCCTCTTCCTCCCCGTCCCTGCCTACTTCCCCTTCTTCCCCATCCCCCTCCCTCTCTACGCCTTCCATCCACTTCCCCTTCCCCCTCTCCTCCCACCATGACCCCTTCCCCCTTCCCCTCCCTCCGTTACCAATCTCTCTCCCCTTCTCTTATATTCCCCCTCTATTCCTTCCCCCTCTCCGTTCCCCCTTCTTTCCTTCTCCCTCCTCGTCTCCCTTCGTTCCTTCCCCCTCCTCGTCCCCCTCCTTTCCTTCCTCTTCTCCCTCTCCATCTACCCCCACTTCTCTTTCCTCTTAGCCTGTCCCTCTCCCTTTTTCAATTTCCCTCCTTTTCCCGCATTTCCCATTGTCTTTCCCTACCTCCCTTGCCCATCCTTCCCCCCCTCCCCTCCTCCCTCAGTGACCCTTCCTTCCTTCCCCCTACCCTCCCCTCCTTTCATTCCCTACACCCTTTCCTCGTTCCCTTCCCTTCACTTCTTTCCCCTCACCCTCCCCTCCTTCCCTTCCCTCCCCTCACCCTCCCCTCCTTTCATTCCCCTCACACTTTCCTTCTTCCCTTCCCCTCACCCTCCCTTCTTTCCTTTTCCTCTTTCCATTCCCCATAACCTTCTCTCCTTTCCTTCCCTTCACCCTCCCTTCTTCTTCCTCTTTTCCATTCCCCTCAACTTTCTCTCCTTTCCATCCCCTCAGCCTCCCCTCCTTTCCCTTCCCTTCCCTTCACCTTTCCCCTCACCCTTCCCTCCTAACCTTCCCCTTACCCTCCCCACCTTCCCTTCCCCACACCCTCCCCTCCTTTCCTTCCCCTCCTCCCTCCTTTCCCCATCTCTCCCCACCTCCCCTTCCCCACACCCTCCCCACCTTCCCTTTCCCACAGCCCTCCTCGTTCCTTTCCCCATCCTCCCTCCTTTCCTTCCCCTCCTCCCTCCTTTCCCCATCCCTCCCCACCTTCCCTTCCCCACAGCCCTCCTCTTTCCTTTCCCCATCCCTCCCCACCTCCTCTTCCCCGCAGTCTCCCCTCTTCCCCTCCTCCCTCAGTGGCCCTCCTTTCACTCCCCTCACTATATCCTCCCTCCCTTCCCCACACCCTCACCACCTTCCCTTCCCCACACCCTCCCCTCTTCCCCTCTTCCCCTCCTTCCCTCCTCCCTCAGTGGCCCTCCTCCCTCCTTTCCCCACACCCTCCCTTCCTTTCCTTCCCCTCCCCCCCTCCTCTTATCCCTTCCCCACACTACTCCTCCCCTCACATCTC
>BOPN01012441.1:0-7500 GCA_017312705.2 Penaeus japonicus | reverse complement strand
AGTCTAAAATCCAAAACATATTTGGCACCACTCTTTCCTAAGACCAGCAGGAAAGAAAGCCACGAAGGGTGCCATTCCACAGTCTCTACCAAGCACTATCTTAAGAGAGCAATGACACACAGAAAGATGCCAACCTCTGGCTCTATAGCACTGGTGATGCATGATGTAGAGGCAGAAGGAGAAGAGGAAGTTGATCCAGCCCATGTGCATTGTCTGCAATTTGACACAGATCTGATAAGACTGCTTTGTGGTGTGGCACTCACAGTTATAAGCACAGGTCTGCTTCCTCTTCCCCAGCTCTTCATCTATTTTCATTAGGATGGGTTATTTCTTCAATATTTGTTTATGAAGGTACACAAATATGAAAACAAAATAAAGATGCTTTTGGCCTCTCATAAAACTACAATACTTTTTTCACACTGAGTATAAAGAACATAATAAGCTGATGTGCACCCTATACTACAATTTTAGTCTACTTCAACATTGACAAACGCTGTCAGATGGTACACCTAAGCCTCACAAGATAGTAATATGCAAAAAAAAAAAATTACAAGCACAAATATGGGTCAGTATTATAATGAGTGGATGAGAGTGTGAAAAGTTGGGATACACTAAATGAAACTCACTCACTCTGAAATGAAACCTATCTTGGGTGCCACACAGGTGTCTTTACTGCTTGTCCTGGGAACCAGCAGCCAAGCAAATCTATCCGTGTCTGCAATGTGTTAAACATTGGCAAGACTTTCCACACTTTTATGGATTTAAATGATTATCCATATTTGAAATGTCCATTTAAATTATAATGCAACATTTGTTGCATATTTTTTTGTTGCTATGAAATACTCATGTGGCTTAAAATGGATTTAGTTTATTTTCAGAAATATAATACCAGCTTACAATGTTTCCAGGGACTAAGGAGGTAACTACAAGGTTTATTCAACTCCGTGGTGCTAGACCCCCTGACAATACAAAAAAAGTCTCCTCAGTATTTGCGTACGTGTCTTTATTGTACTAAGTTCTTGAATGTTTGATAGATTGTAATTGTATTTTTTATGGTGTAAAATTGGTAATGACTAACATATATTATATTCAGTTATCATTAGTCAGAATCTAAGCAGCATGAGCAACATCTTGAAACTTCTTTCCAGAAACATTGTTGATGAGCTTGGTCTAACAGGTGTGATCACACCCAACCAGGCACGTAAAAAGTGGAACTACCTTTGGAGTAAATATGTTGTAAGTTATGAGGCAGAAATTGTTAGATTTTCTTTTCTCTGGTATTGCTTTGTTCTTCTTTGTTTGATGTGTGTTAATGCCAGCCCTTTATTTTACAAAATAATAATGTTATGTAACAGAGTCAATGCTACATCTGCCTGTTAATTTGTTAACGACATCAGTACAAAGAGCAAGTCATTTTGAGCTTTTTCAGGTTAGGATATAAGCTCAAATATACTTTTAGTATGTCTTAAAGGTATTGATAGCACATGTTCATATGAGGATAGTTTTATTGCAAGATGAAGTTGTGCTTGAGTATGGGAATATGGCACTCCTGTAGTGCTAGTGTGGTCAGGCCAAGTTGTATGAATTATAAGGCAGATATCCAAGAACTGTAGGGAAGGTTATATTACACCTTGGTACATGTGAACACACACACACACGCACCCACCCACCCACCCACCCACATCCACATCACACATGCACGCACGCACGCACACACGCAGACACACATATTTTTTTCTAGGTACAAGACATATAGATAGATATGTAGGAGACAAACCTCCATATATGGATATCCTGGAGATTTGGTATCATGAGAAAAATTTTCATACATTTTCAGGACTTGAGTCACCCAGAAGTGAGTGAGTACACACGGCAATCTTGGCCATTCTACACCACTATGCAGGCTGTGGTTGGTGCTCTCCCACTTTCTCAGGTCCTCACAAAGAAAGGTAGTTGTCATTGTTTGTTTGTTTTGTTCCTGTAACATGTTTCAAGTAAAGAGCTTTACCTGATCAATTAAAGGTGGTCATGAAGATTAGGAAGTAAATTTGGAGATGAGATGCAGATGATATTTGTGTTGGAGGGTTGGTAATCCTTCTAATCACTTCATTGTTTTTTAACCCATTCCCGACGGGGGAATTCTAGCCTAGAATGTCCAAATGCCGGGGCGTTCGAATTATTAGGCCTAAATCAATTGAATGGCTGGCACAATACTGTGCCGCCCGGCAACTGGGCTTTTGAATGCGCGGTACACATGCTGTACCACCCGTCCTGTGTGGGTTAATGTTTATCATGATACAACCTTATAAATTGTTAAATCATGAACAAAGTTGATATATATTAATATATATTATTTTTTTTAATTATTCAAGGTTTAGTGGATGAGCTTGAAGAGGAAGAGGACCCACAGAAGAAAATAGTAAAGCGTACCAGACAGTACACTTGTTTTGTGTGTGGAAAAACAGGGAAGATCCTCAATGACTTTTTCATGTATGAACACGACCAGAGACTTTTGTACACTCAGAAGACTGTCTTAGAGGTTATCAGCCATTTAGTGAGCAGAAAGATGGTCAACATGGAATCCAGCACCTGTTTGTGTTCAGGCTGTACAAATCTTGTCAATGAAGCTGATTCTGTTATCCAGAGGCATGATAGAATAAAGGAAATGGTCCAAGGATTGTATTACACTGGTATTGCTCAAGCCAAGGCTGATCAGCAGCAACAACAGCAGCAGCAGCGTTTTGCACGTAATCCAGCAGATGATAGTAGTTCGGAAGAGGATAAGGAGATTAAGAGAGAAGAGCGAGTAACATACAGTCAGCGTGGAAGGAAGCGTAAGGCTACTGTGCTTGCAGATGAGACTGAAGTTAAAATCAAATTGGAGCCAATGGATGATGGTTTTGAAAGTATAGAATGTGATGTAGACTTTGACGATGACTCAGAAGATGAGCGCAAGAGACGGAAAACAAGAGGAAGGGGGAGAGGAAGAGGACGAGGAAGAGGAAGAGGAAGGGGCCGTGGGAGAGGTAGACCAGCGGCAAGATCAACGCTTATTGGTAGAGGTTTGGGTGGTCAGTATCCTACTTCAAATAAGAGAAAAATTCTACCTTACAAAGGACCAAAAATATATCACTGTGCAGAATGTGATTCTGAGTTTAAGAAGTACACAGATCTGATTACTCATAAGAAGGAAGTTCATACTGTTATTGATAATACACCTCTTGAAGTCGAGGAAACCATACTTGAAAATGGAGTTATTACATACTTTAATAAAGGTAAAGCAAATAATTCTGAGACAAGCCATCCATGCAGGGAGTGTGACAAGCATTTTCTGCGCAAGGATGACTTGTGGTATCATCAGGAGATAGCCCATACTGAAGGGAAGGGGAGAGCCAAGACTGCATTTAAAGACAGAACCTATGCTTGTGAGGAATGTGGTGAAACCTTCTTATTCAAGTACAAACTCAAGATGCATATTAATAGCAAACATTTGAATGATGCTGGCCAGAATGCAAATGACTTTACTTGTGGAGAGTGCGGCTGCAAATTGGGAAGTCTTCCAGGTTTAACATTCCACATGCGCAAACATCACAATAAAAGTTTGACTTATCGCAAGACAACAGAATATTTGTGTAGTGACTGTGGGTTCATGGCACCATCAAACAAGAAGTTGAGGGAACATCAAGAGGCCCATTGTGGTTCCTCAACCAAACCAAAGGTGCAGTGTGAAATATGTGGCAAGACCGTCCTTAAAGTGTCCCTTAAAATGCACAAAGTTAAGATGCACTCTGAGTTTAAAGAACAGTGTGATAGATGTGGAGAACGTTATGCTACTAAAACTGATTTATTGCGACATATCAATGTTGTGCACCTTCGTATTCTTCTTTATAACTGTCAATATTGTGGAGAAAGATTTGCTACCTCTGATGCCCTTAGGTATCATAGAGTTAAAATGCATGAAAAACCATCCTTTTACTGTCAGATTTGTGGTAAGTGTTATAAGAGGGTTGGGGAATTAAATACTCATATCAAACGTGCTCATAACGATCGTAGGAAGGCAGAGGTTTGTACTTATTGTGGCAAAGAGTACTATGACCGTAGCAAGCTGCGTAACCATCTGGTAAGTAAGCATAATATTCCACAGGAAATGACCTACTCAGAAAATTATCTTCGTAAGAAACGTGTTGATGGGTTACCATTGGCGAAGCACATGGAAAAACGATCAGGTATGGAACAAAAGATGGCACATATGGGTCAGCCAGGGGTGGTGCATCAGCAACAACAACAGCAGCAACAGCAACAACAACAACAACAACAACAACAGCAACAACAACAGCAACAACAACAGCAGCAGCAACAGCATCCACATCATCATGGTGTAGTTCCACAACACCAGCAGCATCCACACATGAGACCAGTTGTGGATGAGGCAGCAGAGGCAGCTCGAAATCTTGGAGCATATCAAGAAATTACTACCACAGAGGATGATAATTCGCTAGTAGTAACAGAGATCACTGAAGCACCTGCTCAGGTGGAACAGACTGTATTGGTTGACCCATTAAGTGTCCCTCAGGGTATGATGCACCATCCCCAGGTGGCACACATGCAACCACCTATGACCATGCACCACCCCATGCATCAGCAGATGCACCATCATGCTGCAATGTCTCGTCTTGGTGTTCTTTACCAGATGAACATGCACCACCCAGGGCCATCACACCTTAACATGTAGTTCAGAGCCTAGTAAGATACACTATGTTTTAGCCATACTCTAGTAGAGGTTCATATTTTGCAATCTTTCAGAGAAGCACCTATCTTTTCAACGATTTGAATTAATAGCATAAGTTAACAGCATCATACAAGTTTAGTTTTGACCTATAATCACTTTATAGTATAAATTTTGGTGCCAAATCAGTAGAGAAATATAAGAATGAATTGGGAAAAGATATTCAAAACATATATTGATATTAACTGATAGATACATTTTTGGAAAAAGCATATATTGTCCTAGTTATTTCAGGCCCCAAAATCTCTAGTACAAAATGAAGATATTCTTCAGTAATTATCAGCTTCAAAAGTATTCTAGTATTGTTTTAATTCTATAGTTATTAAGCTAATTGAATTTATATTGAAGGACTTCCTATGGCCATATAGAAGATAGATAAGACTTGTTAGTTTCTCAAATAATTTCAAATTATTTCCTCTTAGTAGCTGGGGGGCTGTATACATGCAATGGAAAATGGTAGATAAATCAATTCATGGAATTGTCTAAGTTTAATTGAAGGGTACAAAGCATCATATGCAGGAGAAATATTTTTGTGGTGCATTAAATGCATCAGGTGGAAGGAAATCTGGAGCTGCTGGTGACTGATTAAACAGAAATGGTGAGCAAGACTAAGAATGGAGAGCTTAAATATGAGATGGGTGTGTAGCCTACTGCGCATCATAGTACTCTGTGCCACATACCAGCATCATTTATGCTAAATCAAACCTCTGCTAAATTAACTACAGTGTTGTGTAATGGAGAATTAGAATTATATAAACAATATATTTACAAACCAAAATGTGGACATCTAATTCCAGTGTAAAGTATGTAGCAACTTTTATGTAGTTATTATTGAGTCAGGTCTTTGTAATATTCTACCTCCTGAACAAGTGTGCTTTTAAAACATGGAGAACTGGTTAAGAGATTTCAGTTCATATCATACTTGTATTAAACACAAAAATGCCTTTGAGAATGTAGTTTATAATTTATATGAATGTAAGGTCCACAAATCTGGCTGCAACCAACAAACACACAAGAAGTTAAATGCATGTAGTGTTTTTTCTTTTTCTCTTTCTTCTTCCTTTTTTACTAGATCATTTATTTTTGAGGAGATAAACTTACAGAGCAAAGTGTTTTTTTTTTCCACTAGTATCTATTTATATTCAGAAAAGAAGAGTTAAGAATGTGTTGAGAGAATCCCTTGTGTTTCTAAATTTGCCTTTGCTCACTTAGCCAACTCCTCTTTAAAAACATTAACTGAGAAGAATATATATTAAACACCTAGCAAAACAATTGTATATAACTGGAAAAAGTATAAAAAATGCCAATACATCAAATTTTCATGCAATATCTTTGTCCATTGGTTGTCTGTCCAGAGGGCCATGTGGTCCCAAAGCTTCCTATGAAGGAATGAATCAAAACACGAATGTGCACACACATACATACTTATGTATTCCCATATACAAGCCCACATATACTGTATATAATATACACTTACACATATCCCTTCAACCAATCTCTCTCTCTCTCTCTTCTCTTCTTTTCTCTTCTCTTCTCTTTTTTCTTTTCTTTTCTTCTTTCTTTTCTTTTCTTCTCTTCTCTTCTCTTCTCTTCTCTTCTCTTCTCTTCTCTTCTCTTCTCTTCTCTTCTCTTCTCTTCTCTTCTCTTCTCTTCTCTTCTCTTCTCTTCTCTTCTCTTCTCTTCTCTTCTCTTCTCTTCTCTTCTCTTCTCTTCTCTTCTCTTCTCTTCTCTTCTCTTCTCTTCTCTTCTCTTCTCTTCTCTTCTCTTCTCTTCTCTTCTCTTCTCTTCTCTTCTCTTCTCTATCTCTGTCTCTATCCCCCCCCCATTATTTCTTTCTTTCTTTCTTTTATCTCCCTCCCTCCCCATCTTCCTCATATGTGTATGTTCAGTTTTAGTGTTAATATTCTTTGACTGTAAACAAGGTTGCCATAATTAAGGGTCCTCTATTCTCATTTTATTTTTAATATGTTTATTGTATAGTCATGGAAACAGTGTACAAAAGGTTGTGTATCAGTGATTTATTTATAATATTCCAACTGTCTAGAAATGAGAGATAGATGTTTTCTTTTCATATAATAGCAAGTAAGATATAAAGATAAAGTTTGTATTGTAACCTTCACTTGGTATTGAATGAGAAATAAAGAGCTAAGGTTTAATATTTTTAGTATAATGATTATTACATTTGTGCTTTCTTTAGTTTTGGTTATTTTTGGATGTATAAGGCAAATTTTGAATATCCATCCACTGTTCATTGTATGTATTTTGAATAATAAAGTAAACTTAAGTAAGGAAACTGACTTCCAAGGCAAGTCTGAACTTTCACAAACGGTTTATTTTTAAGACTAAAGTATGTTAACAAAAATGCTGCCTGAATTTTCTTGGCTGCAACAAAATATCTCCAATAATATTTGTCACAGTTTATTTACTTTCCACTGTGGTGGAACATATGAATCTATCTCTAAAAGATCTGACTGTCACTTTTCATTACTGATATCCTTACCTTTCTTGGCCACCACCCCTGATAGCAGCTCTCTGTATATTTGCCATGTATGCAGATACAGTTCATGCATTAACAGAAGAATGGGACAAGTACTATATATCTATCAGTATATCTTTGCACACGCACACACACACACACACACACACACACACACACACACACACACACACACACACACACACACACACACACACACACACACACACACACACAC
>BOPN01012440.1:0-11688 GCA_017312705.2 Penaeus japonicus | reverse complement strand
CAATGAACAGAAAAAGAAAGAAAGAAAGAAGAAGAAGAATAAGAAACAGCACAGGAAATCGAGCGAATGCTGCTAGATTTGTAGCGCTTGTTTTTAGCGAACTTCTGCTCGGCATCATACTGTTATTAAGGGATTACAGCTAACAAGAATGAATTAAGTACCATGGCTTTGCTGTCTCATGATACGAATTTATTAAGATAAAATATCGTTTTCCTTTTAAATCTAACTGTTAACTCTGGAGAGAAATAACGCTGTGAAACTTTAGTCACATTTTAACGACAAATCGGCTGCTCATATTCAGCCTTAATTGGCGATGGCAATATTCACACCACGGCTTCCTAAATCTCCCCTCTTCTCTCTCCCTCTCCCCTCTCTCTTTCTCTCTCTTATTCCTTTTTCTCATTATCTCTTTCCCCTTTAGTTTCCTCTCTTACCTCCGTGTTCTCTCTTCTCTTGGATTCATTTTCTCATCTTCCCTATCTTATATTATCTCCTTATTCCCTCTCATCTCCCTATTTTCCTTCTTCTCTCTCTCATTCCCTCTTTTCCCCTATTTTCATTTCGTCTCTGTTACGACTCTCCCCTCTCTCTCCCCTCTCCTCTTCCTTCTTCTCCCCTCATACCCCTCCTCTCTCTTCACACTCTTCTCCCTCTCTCCTCTTCTCTCCTTTTCTCTCCCTTTCTCTTTCCTCTCCCCCTCCTCCTTCAATCCTCCCCTCTTTCATTTTCACCCCCCTCTCCCCTCACCTCCCCATCCCCCCAACTTCCATCCCTTCTCTCTTCCTCTCCCCCCTTCCCCTCTCTCTCTCCGTACACACCTCCCCCTCCCACCCACTCCACCCTCTCCCCTCCTATACACATACATACATACATACATATATATATATATATATATATATATATATATATATATATATATATATATATATATATATATATATGTATATATATATATATATATATATATATATATATATATATATATATATATATATATATATATATATATATATATATATATATATATATATATATATGCATGCATACATACATACATACATATATATATATATATATATATATATATATATATATATATATATATATATATATATATATATATATATGTGTGTGTGTGTGTGTGTGTGTGTGTGTGTGTGTGTGTGTGTGTGTGTGTGTGTGTGTGTGTGTGTGTATATACATAACATACTTTAAAAACAAAAAAAAACAGAAACAAATCCTTTTCAGACTTCGTTTACACTTTTGCATGAATTTTCTTGGTCGAAACTCATACTAAAAAAAAGGGAATAAAGGACAGAAACGAAAGAAGAAAGAAAAAGAAAAGGAAAAAGAAAAGCATGCAAAACAACTTTATGAAATCATAATTTTACGAAGAGACAACTATAGAAGAAATGAGAAAGCAATTGATTAAAGTTAATTCAAAAGATAATCCTTATAATTACATTTTTCTCACTAATCCTTATTAACGATTTTATTTTTGATATATGAAGTGTACTCTAAAAAATATATATGACTCTAATCTATCATGATGAATAAAACATATAGACCATCTATCTGCAATACATGTCATCTTCCAGTCTGGATATATATGAATTATACAATACTTATATCTAGAATATATAAATCTAATAAAACATTTCCCCTCCCCCTATAATAAAAAAAAAACAAAAAACAACAACTATACAACGTTGGTGTTTGAAAGCATAAATAAAACACCATATTATTCTTGTGCAATATATACACTTTACAGTAAGACTATTTCCTCAGACTGGAATTCTGGTTCGTGAAAATGATAATGCAGTCCAGAGGGAAATTTGGGTTACGACTGGCTTCTTAAGATTCGAAGTATTGTTGAAGATACATTGACACAGAAGAAGAGAAGGAGGGGGGAGGGGGAAAGGATGAGGGGGGGAAGGATGGGAGGAGGAAGGGGGAGGGGAGAAGGAGAGGGAGGGAGGGAGGGAGGGAGGGAAAGAGGGACGGTTAGATGGAAAGAGAAAGAAGTAAAGAGAGAGAAGAGGGAGAGAGAGAGAGAGAGAGGGAGATAGAGAGAGAGGGCGAGAAAGAGAGATAGATAGATAGATGTATAGATAGAGAGAGAGAGAGAGAGAAAGAGAGAGAGAGAATGAAAAACAAACAGACAGACAGACAAACAGACAGAAAGAGAAAGTATAACCTATGTTAAGTATATATATGTATATATATATATATATATATATATATATATATATATATATATATATATATATATATATATATATATATATATATATATATATATATATACACATATATATTGTGTTTGTTGTCAAGATTCTCAGTTTGAAAAATTGTCTCGTGTTTTATATTTACTTTGCAAATTTCCAAAGTTTCAAACTTATGCTGTCACTCGAAGATACTCTGCATCTGAGATAGAAGAACAAAGTTTGGCTCTTGTTTTACACTCAGGACCAGTGTTATGTATCTTAGGGTATGGACTTGATAGGATCTATTTTTGGCTGAGATTTTTTTTTTCTATGTTAGGGGAATAAAGATAGGCGTTTTGGTCTCATCTAATTTTGCGTAGATTTTACGTAATTATATAGAATAGCTTGTTTTGAATATTATCGACATCTGTTTGTTTTTTCATCTATCTATGTCAGTCTGTCAGTCTTTCTCCCTCTCTCATCCATTTTCTCCTTCCCCTCTCTCTCTCTCTCTCTTTTTCTTTCACTCTTTTTCTCTCTCTCTCTTTTTCTTTCACTCTCTTTCTCACTCTCTTTCTTTCACTCACTCACTCTCTCTCTCTCTCTCTCTCTCTCTCTCTCTGACTCTTTCTATTTATCTTCCTTTCCCCTCTCTCTCTTTCTCTCTTTGTCTTTCTCTCTCTCTCTCTCTCTTTCTCTCTCTTTCTCCCTCACTCCCTCCTTCTTCCCTTCCCCTCTTACTCTCTCTCTCTCTTTCACTCTCTTTTTCTCTCTCTGACTCTTTCTCTCTCTCTCTTTCTCCCTCTCTCTCTCTTTTTCTCTCTCTTTCACCATGCCTCCCTCCCTCCTCCCCTCTTTCTCTCTCGCTCTCTCTCTTTTTCACTCTCTCTTTCTCTCTCTTTCCCCCCCTCTCTCTCTGCCAAAATACATATATCAAGCGTTGCCATGGTGAAATATCGAGCCTTATATAAAAAGGATACAAAAAATTGGAAGCTGGAGATAAATCATAAATCATATGATTATTAATGAGTTGGCTGTGGTGGTGACAGACGTATAGGGTTGATCAAAGGACGCTGTATAATTTTCTCTTTTATATGTGTCTCGATACAAACGGACGCAAGCACACACACACACACAGTCTAACACACACACACACACACATACGCACACTAACACACACACACACACACACACACACACACACACGGACGTACCAAAAGAATGCCCTTACTTACGAGAAAGACACACACGCACTTACATCCCTATAAACGCACTTACATCCCTATAAATCGATCTACCTATCCACACACACACACACACACACACACAGAGACATACACACACACACACACACACACACACACAAACCCCCCCCCCCCCCTCACACACACACACACAGAAGAAAACGTTTCCCAAAAAGATATCTTTATCGCGACCATCTTTCACCCGACACCATACTCCCTCTCTCAGCGCCGCAAAGGAATGACCAAAGACGCTGCAATAAATATCATTGGGGGGAGGGGGGGGCGAGAGCAAAGGGTCAACGCAGCGGGAGGTGAGGGGAAGTGAGGGGAAGTGAGGGGAGGTGAGGGGAGGTGAGGGGAGGTGAGAAGAGGTGAGGGGAGGTGTGGACAGGTGAGGGGATGTGAGAAGAAGTGAGGGGAGGTGAGGGGAAGAGAGGGGAGGTAAGGAGAGGTGAAAGGAAGTGAGTGGAGGATAATGGCGATAAGGAGAGTTGAGGGGAAGTGAGGGCAGGTGAGAGGAGGTAAGGAGAGGTGAGGGGAAGTGAAGGAAGGTGAGGAGAAGTGAGGGGAGGTGAGGGGAGGTGTGGAGAGGTGAGGGGAAGTGAGGGGAGGATAATGGCGATAAGGAGAGGTGTGGAGAGGTGAGGGGATGTGAGAAGAAGTGAGGGGAGGTATGGACAGGTGAGGGGAAGTGTGGGGAGATGAGTGACCATAAGGAGAGGTGAGGAGAAGTAAGGGGAGGTGAGGGGAGGTAAGGAGAGGTGAGGAGAAGTGAGGAGAAGTGAGGGCAGGTGAGGGAAGGTAAGGAGAGGTGAGGGGAAGTGAGGGAAGGTGAGGGGAGGTTAGTGGAGGCAAGAAGAGGTGAGGGGAAGTGAAGTGAGGTGAGGAAAGGTAAAGGGAGGTGAGGGGAAGAGAGGGGAGGTAAGGAGAGGTGAAAGGAAGTGAGTGGAGGTGAGTGGAGGTATGGAGAGGTGAGGGAACGTAAGGGGAGGTAAGGGGAAATGAGGGGAAAGTGAAGGGAAGTAAAAGGAGGTGAGGAGAGGGGGAGGGGAAGGGGAGAAACGTAACAAGTGATAGGTAAATCAAAAGACATTAGGTATTAGGGGCTGAAATAGAGGGGAGAGAAACGAAGAAGAAAGGTTTTGAAGGGAAATAGGAGGAGGAGAAAGAGAGAGAAGTTTAACGAAATTTTGCGTTTTTTTCTTCTAGATATAGTGTTGATGTGATTATTATTCATTTTAATAGTGATTTAGTGATTAGCTATCGTAAAGCATTTATCATCAACACAACAAATAACAAAATTTATTGCTATAATAGACTTTTCATTACCATTATCACCATTAATCTTAATCGATTTTATCACCATTATCATCATTATTATAATCCTCTTAATATCATGCTTTTTGTCCTCTTTGTTTATATATTTATTATTATTATAATAATAATAGTTATTATTATTATTACTATTATTATTTTTATTATTATTATCATTATTATTTTTGTCACCATACCCGATCGAGTAATCTTCGAAATGCAACAGCTGTTCAAAAAGAAAAAAGCTAATTCTTGTCAACTTTGATTTTGATCAGGTAACCTCCCCCCCCCCCCCCTCTCGTCATTCTAGTAATGTAACCTGTGAATCTATTACTACTACTATCTATTACTACTAATCTATTAATAATCTATAACTATAATCTCACATAGATTCACATATCATGGTTGAGACTCCAGACCAAAGATCTTGCTGAGAATCTAGTTATAAATAAATTGCTTTCGGATTTCACGAATGGAGATAAGGTATGAGGTTGAAAGATGACGCAAGATTCATAATAATCTTTTCGATTTGATATCTTCACCAGAATTAAATATGCGTTTGATTAAGACGTGATAACGAGACGTCAGTTATAAACCACCGCTTTCGTTTTATTTTCCCTGTTGTCATGGCAACAGTGATGGGAATATCATACGCGGTGATGACAGATTCTGACTGATAAAATTTAGGTAAATTTAGAGTAATATCGTAAATTTTGGGGTTTTAATTTGAATTTCAATCTTAATATTCTTTTTTTTCTTTTCTTTTCTTGTGAAAGATATCTGTTCCTAAGCAACTTATCCTGTTTATGTATCTCTCTGTATCTCTCTCCAACGGTATATATCATCTCTTTAATCTTTTGATATTATTTTCTCTATTCATTTCCTTCACTTTCCTTACCCTTTTTTTTATCTTCATTCTCCATGCGTTGTGGACCCATCTCTGTCTCTTATGACAGATTGCATCATATATACAATTTAATTCTTGAAGTCTTTTCCCTCTTTTAGGCCTTTTTAGATTCCCCGAAAATCAACGGTCTTCATTTTTATTCAGACTTTTTTTTTTTTTTTTTTTTTTTTTTTTTTTTTTTTTTTTTTTTTTTTTCTCCGATTCTTTTCTTTCGGCGAGGGTGCAGTTGATGATGATTGTTGATTTGATTCATTATTGTTATTATCATTATTGATTGTTCTTATTTTTATGATGATTATTATTATTATTACCCTTATTATTATTATCATTATTACCATTATTATCATTATTATTATTTTTTTATTATTATCATTATCATTATTATTATCATTATTATTATTATTATTATTATCATTATCATTGTTATCATTATTATCATTATTATCATTATTATTATTATTATTATTATTATCATTATTATCATTATTATTATCATCATTATTGATTATTATCATTATCATTTAATTGATTATTATTGATTGACTGAATTGATGATGATTATGATTGATGATGATGAGTTGATGGTCATTAGCAGAATAAAGCATATCCGAATATCATTGATGTATTGCAAAGAATCATTATCACTAACCTTATCAATACCAATACTTATTACTAATCTCTTAGATAACGAATACTTATCATCAACCAAACTGTCAACCTGTAATCAACCTTCATTGACCTGTCAGCCTGTCTTCATTCCCAACCAACTTATTATTTTTTTCAAATGAAATCGTCATCATTACCAATCTGTCAAAAGATCAGCTAATCACTAACCCGTTATCAATTAACACCAAACTAAAAAAAAAAAAAAAAAAAAAAAAAAAAAAAAAAAATATATATATATATATATATATATATATATATATATATATATACATATATATACATATATATATAGATATATATAGAGAGATATATATATATATATATATATATATATATATATATATATATGTGTGTGTGTAAGAAGAAGAAGAAAAAATGAAAAGAAGAAAAGAACCAACGACATTGTGTGTTGTTCCCCCCACCCCCCCAGCCACATTGTTTTTTTTTTGTTTGTTTTGTTTTTTTTCCTTAATCTTTCGACATATATTTTTTTCTTACGTAATATCCTCCGTACTGTATCCCCTTTCCTGTATTTCTGTCGAGTGTATTCGAACCTCCCCCCGTCTGTTGTATTATTCCCGGTCCATTTCTGATCGTTGTCTCTCTCCGCCCTTGTGTTCAATCTCTCTTTTCATGTTTTTTTTTTTTTTTTTTTGTTTTTTTATTATTTCTTTTTTTTTGACACTGACTCTTAATTCTTGATTAGAATGATCTCTTATCAGGTTATCATTATGGTTGTCTTTGTTATAGGCCTATTTAGTGTCACTGTTGTTGTTATTGTTGCTTTCTGTCGTTGTTATTGATTTTATTATTTTTGTTCTTATTCTGTTGCTTTCGTCTTTATATTCGTTCTTTTCCTATTCTGTTTTTTTCTTTTCTTTTCTTTTTCCTTTTCTTTTTTGTTCTTATGCTCTTTCATCATAATGATGATACTAGTAATAATGATAAAGATAATATTGATGATGATGACAATTATAAACATAATTATACTCATAATTGTAATATGGGTTTTGAAAACGGTAAGGATTATGATAACAGTAACAGCGAAATTGATAACAATAATGATAATGATAAAAATAATGATAATGATAAAAATAATGATAATGATAAAAATGATGGTAATAATGATCATAATAATGACAATGATGATAATGATGATCATGAGGATCATAATAAGGATAATGAAAATGATAATGATAATAAAAATAATAGTAATAATGATAATTGATAATGCTTATAATGATAATAGTAGTAACATCAATGATGATGATGATAGTGATAAAAATAAAGATAACAGTAAGCTTAACGATAATGAATAAGAGAAAAATAATGATGAAGATAATATGAATGGAAATAATGGTAATAATAGTGATAATAATAAACATAACGATAATAAGGATAATAATAACAATAATAATAGTAATCACGACAGTACCACTTGGATTATTAAAAAAAGAAGAAGAGAAAAAAGAAAGAAAACAACACTAATATGATGATAATAATGTCTGCAATAATAATGATGATGATAATGATGATCGTTATCAATATTATCCTTATTATTGTTGTTATAGTCATAGATTTACTAACATTATTTCAATCATATCAAACATTAACAATGTAATCATTACCACAAGTATAACTAATAAGACCAACACTGATAACTGTATTACTTCAATCACCAAATATCATAAGAGAGAAAAAGATATATGTATAGAGAGAAAAAAAAATAAAAATAAAAAAGGAAGAAGAAAAAGAAGAAGAAAAAAAAGAAAAAAAAGAAGAAAAAAAAGGAAGAAGAAAAAGGAATAAGAAAAAAAAATGAAGAAAAAAGGAAGAAGAAAAGGAAGAAGAAAAAAAGAAGAAAAAAAAAGAAAAAAAAGAAAAAAAAAGGAAGAAGAAGAAAAAAGCACTTTCTTTATCAGCAAAGTGTCGAAAACTTTACCAACTTCTGATGTCAACTTCAAAATGTAAGATACACGAGCGAAGTTTTGTATTTTATGTTGCGATGCAAAACAGAATCATGCATATGTTGATAAATATATATATACAGGCACTGCATTTGGGTATAACATATTGGTTTCGTAAAGTAAGTGTTTATTTTTCATTTCCGATTTGCCTTGTGTTTCTTGGTCCAGGGATGATATGAAATGGAATTTATTTTAATATATATTTTTTGTTATTTAGTTGAGACAAACATTAGTTGTTTTTTTCTTATCATACTGTACTTGGTACAGTATATTTTGTGATGGTATTGTATGGAAAAAAAAAATGTTGATTTATATTTTTATATAATATACCATATTCGCTATTCAGTTATTGTAAAATATTTAGAAAAGCGTTAAGTTGTTATTACTATCATAATTATTATTATTCATTCATTTATCTTTTCTTTTTTATATAGAATTGGTTCTCATGACAAGGGCGATGATCATAATTATGATGTTCATGATTATCATGATACCAACAATAATATTAATAGAGATAATTATAATAATGAAGACAATATCAACAATATAACTAAAATAACCACCATCGTCACGAGAGTCATAGCTGAAAATGACGATAATGAAGAAAAAAGAAAAAAAAAGATACAGACAAAAATTAAGCAACTGTACCTAAGACGGTACCAAAATATTAATATGTTTGGAGCAAATACTCTGTGCTTCATGTTTCTCCTAGAACTGGCACCCAAAGTTTTCTAATTTAATTAAAAGGTCAAAGAAATTCTTCAATAATTTTACGTTCATTTGCATATTTGGCTACAAACTTATGGTAAAAACGATTCAAAACATTAAGGTCCTTAGACATGCATTGTATATCTGCATATACCTTTATGTAAATTTATGTGTATATGTATGTATATATATATATATATATATATATATATATATATATATATATATATATATATATTCACACATACATATTAATATATTAATATATATATATATATATATATATATATATATATATATATATATATATATATATATATATATATATATATATATATATATGTATGTATATATATGTATATATATATATATATATATATATATATATATATATATATATATATATATATATAAATATATATATATATATATATATATATATATATATATATATATATATATATATATATATATATATATACATAAATAAATATATATACATATATATATATATATATATATATATATATATATATATATATATATATATATATATATATTATATATATATATATATATATATATATATATATATATATATATATATATATAATATATATATATATATATATATATATATATATATATATATATTATATATATATATATATATATATATATATATATATATATATATATATATATATATATATATATATATATATATATATATATATATATATATATATATATTATATATATATATATATATATATATATATATATATATATATATAATCTATATATATATATATATATATATATATATATATATATATATATATATTTATATATGTATATATATATATATATATATATATATATATATATATATATATATATATATATATATATATACATACATACATACACACACACACACACACACACACACAGAGAGAGAGATAGAGAGAGAGAGAGAGAGAGAGAGAGAGAGAGAGAGAGAGAGAGAGAGAGAGAAAGAGAGGAGTGAGTGAGTGAGATATATGTGTGTGTGTGTGTGTGTGTGTTTGTATGAATAGATTGATGGGTAGATATATATTCATTTATTTATTTATATATATATATATATAATAGATAGATAGAGAGAGAGATAAAGGTAGAGATAGAGACAGAAACAAAGATTGAGATAGAGATATCGGGATCGTGATCGTGGTCGAGATAAAGATAGAGATAAATAGATAAAGATAGATAGAAAAAAAAATAACGATAGATAGATAAAGAAGATAAATAGATAGAGAGAGAAAGATAACAATAGATAGATAGACAGACAGATAAAGAGAGAGAGACAACAAACCTTATCCAAGATCACCTTTATTCTAGAAGATATCAAAGAGGAACAATGTTCATTTAAGAATCACTCCGCCAAAGGGAAGGGAGGTCGCAGTAACAGTACACCAGAGGTCAAAAGGTCAAAGTTCATCCGTCTGTATGAGAGAGACAGGTAGGATAATGAAGATAACTTGGGTATGTTATTGTCACTGAAGTTAGATTTTTTTTGTCATCTGTTCTTCTCCTGTTGAAGCAATAACTTAGTTTTGTTCATGGTAGATGTACTGGGTGTTCACTTTTTTTTTTATTTTTTTTTTTATTTTTTTCTTTTTTTTTTAAATTATTCATGACTGGTAATGATAGTGTTGTGTGTTGTTCCTCATGATTATGATGGTGAATTGTATCATTATTAATTTATAGTGACTGTTATTTGAATTGCATAAAAAATAATTGAAAACCAATCAATCTATAATGATGATGATGATAATGATGAAAATAGTAATAATGATGAACATGATAATGATGATTACAATAATGATGATAATAACGAAAGTAAGAAAAATACTATTGATAATAGCAATAATAATATTCTTCATAATAATGATGATCATAATGATAATGAAAAAGATGATAATGATGATGATAACGATAATGATAATGATTACAGTAATAATGATAATAATATTGATTACCAATATAACACATAGATATGACAATAATAGTAATGATGATAATAAAATTATAATAATGAAAATAACAGTTACAATAATGATAACGACGATGATAATAATAATGATAACGATATTAGTAATAATG
Source organism: Penaeus japonicus (assembly GCA_017312705.2). Taxonomy (NCBI): domain Eukaryota; kingdom Metazoa; phylum Arthropoda; class Malacostraca; order Decapoda; family Penaeidae; genus Penaeus; species Penaeus japonicus. The sequence continues at coordinate 527 of BOPN01012440.1, read as the reverse complement.
ATGATGCTAACTATCATAATAATCATAATGGTAAAGACAATAATAACAACGATAGTAATAATGATGATAAAGATGCCAATGATAATGGTAACAACAATAATACAAATAATGGTGATAAAAATAGGAATAAGGATAATAATGATAATGTTAGTAAGAGTCATGATATTATGTAATGATAGGTAATAATAACAACAATGATAACAATGATGAAAATGAAAATAATAATGATGATAATATTAATAACTATGATAATAACAATAATTATATTTGTAGTCATTATCATTATGATCATCACAACCATCATCATTAATATCAACAATCTCATTCAGATAATTTATCAACACACACATATATATATATATAATATATATATGTGTTTTATATATGCGAATTTTGAGTAAATCAGATTATTGGAGGAAATTAATCATTCATCCTTATTATCATCATTCTTATCATTATTTTCCCCATCGTCGTTATCATTATTATCGTTTTTATTTATTCAGATAAAAGTAGCGTTCATATATATA
>BOPN01012439.1:10000-11689 GCA_017312705.2 Penaeus japonicus | reverse complement strand
GAGAGAGAAGAGCGAGAGAGAGAGAGAGAGAGAGAGAGAGAGAGAGAGAGAGAGAGAGAGAGAGAGAAGATCATCCGATTGAGCTTCAGAGTGAATTGGAAAATATTGCACACTATCGGAATGATATCTAAAAACACTAACCTTTTCAAAGTGACAGGTTAACAAATAATAATGATGGCATTGAAGGTAATAATGAAAACACTGATGAAGATAATTATGATAATGATAATTATAATGATAATAATTATATCAATAACTGCTTTTACTGCAAATGCAATGAACATTTCTGAAGTTGCAATGTTATTTATAACTGTTACTAGACAGTTATTATCGTTATTGCGTTGAGGTGTATGTCAATTTGATAGGGCTTGTGATATAAATGTGATAATGATTCCATGGTCGAGACAAAGTTATCTTTATGATTAGCATTAAACTAGAATTAGTATTAGCTATATTCTTAGATGTATTATTGATCGGGTATTTAGTGGTGGACTTGATCTGCATAAGGTTCTAGAATTCAAGAACAAAATGGAAAATTGGTTTGCCATGAATAATATTTCTTAATAAAAAAAAAATAAAATAAAATAAAAAAAATAAAAAATAATAAATAAAAAAAAATATATGGTAAGCATGGAGTTTGGTGTGCTTTGTGGAAGTCAGAGCTGTTTGAATTCTTTCCAATCCAATCCTGTCATCCGGAAGGCACCTTTATATCTGCATGATTGGCATGATTCATCTGATATTCAATAAGTATAAGATATTGATTAAGCTAGCCTGGAGGTGCCGTCGGTCTATATTGTTGCAGATATATTTGTATTTGTATTTTCAGTAACTTGTATTCTGAATTGCATTTTCTGAGAAATCAAGGCTGATTTGAATTCATGCAATGATTCAGGTGACAATTATTAACGCGGGAAATATTTAACAATTAATAATGATAATGATAATTATGAAATAATAATTTCCGCTCATACCTTCAAATATGATTTTACTTTAGCCTTGCATGTGAGTGTAATTTAGACAAATCTCTGTTAAATTCATGGATGCTTTTAGAATTAAAATAGGCTCCTTTGTGAAAGTCCACAATCATATCACTTTCAAAATACCACAAAGTTTGATCGTACGAAATTTATAAGGCAAAGAAAGCTGTACAGATCTTGAGATATTTTAAGACGTGAGTCACGGATACTGAAAGACTGGCATCTGGCAACTCTACTAACTGTGTTTGTAATGATGGTCATGATAATGTTAATGGTTATGATACTAAGGTAATATTGATGTTCTACTGCTGTTGGAACTAGTAAGGATTATTATTGCAACGACAAAATGTAAATATGTTAATATCAATTATGATTATTGTTTACATTATCATCAGCTCTTTCTCTCTCTCTTTCTGGCTCTCTTTCCCTGTCTCCCTCTCCTCTTGTCGCAGCACTATCTAGACAAGGAAGATATATGCTCCTCTTCCGCCCCTTGAGTGGAGTGTCTGAATGTTACATGAAGGAGAGAAGAAACATTTATAGAAAACATGTTTATTTTTGAACCGTCAACTCTCGGCCGATTTTTTGCTCGTTGTTTTCTCGTGTTCGCTCTTATTTTTGCTTCCTAGTGAAGGAAGGGGAATATGAGAGAGGTAGAGATAGATAGATAGATAGAGAAGAGAGAGAGAGAGAGAGAGAGAGAGAGAGA
>BOPN01012436.1:0-10000 GCA_017312705.2 Penaeus japonicus | reverse complement strand
AGATTGAAATTGATAAAAAAATAAGACATCACCTTGGGAATTCTTGCTACTTAATGAGACCAAATTCTTATTCATAGGATCAAAGTTTCACCCTGAACTATCATCCCCCCAAAAAGGCAAATTTTACCACATTTTTCCTAAATGTGGATATGGGGATCATTTTATGTGAGGTGTGTGTTGAAAGGCCAAGCTTAAAAAAGGAAGAAAGAAAGAAAAAAAAAATATAGATCCAGATGGTCCCCTTATGCAACTTGCTTGGTCATTTTGCAAATATAACTCTTTTTAAATGGAAGGTAGTTATTAAAGTTGAGATTTTCTCAACTTTTGGGAGGCTGGCAGTTGTTCATAGAAGTGTGGTGGATAATGACTACGGGATTTACTAAACGGGATAGGTGACAATATTTTGTAAAAAAAAAATGTAGACTTATTAGTAGGTATTGTAAAAATTATATGGCAAAAGAGATAAAAGGGATATATGATTATATGAAGGTAATGAATTTATCATTTTCTATCTATATATCTATATCTGTCTATCTATCTATCTATCTATCTAACTATGCTGATATATATATATATATATATATATATATATATATATATATATATATATATATATATATATATAAAATTATTTATGGATATAGATATAGAAATAGATAGAGATATGTAATAGCATTTGTATATTAATTTAAGTTGTTGAATTCATTTTATTATCATTATAGAAATTCAAATGAATAAGACAGATGTTCCCAACAGGTAGAACTGAACAGTGGTTTGAGGACTGTTGGAAGACCATCTGTTGGCAAGATACACCAGTGCCCATACTGTGCTCATACCTCTTTCCGGAGAGATAATATGTCAATGCACATACGTACACACACGGGAGAAAAGCCCTTTGCTTGCAATCAGTGTCCCTTTCGTTCATCTACCAGATTTGTTTTGAAAAACCACATTAGAACTCACACGGGAGAAAAGCCATATTTATGTACAAAATGTTCTTACAGAGCATCAAATAGTTCATCTTTGAGATATCATATGTTTAAGCATCAGAGTTAGATTTTTAGTAATGAAAGTTGTTTCACTTTTTTTTCTTATATTTCATGATACAATATTTTATCTGCATTTTTGTTGTTAACATATTGTAAGCTATTGCATATATGATTAGAATGCTAAATGGAGATATATAGCTAGGATAAGAAACAAGGCACCATTTTTTATCCTCTATTTTCATGAAATGTAAGGTTTAAGATCATGTTAATGTTAATTGTCCATTACTAAATCGATATTTTATTTATCCTATCTTATATGTGATATATATACTAGAAAGTGGTTTTCTTTTTTTGCCTTTGGAATTATCACCTTGCAAAGGATTTAACATGTTTTTATTGAAGGGGAGTCTTGAAAGATGGTTGTATTTTAGTTCCTAAAGATCATAAAGTTTATTTCATGTTATGTAATAGGATATAAATGTATGTTTGAACAAAGAAATCTCTATTTTACTTGTAGAGTTAGATCATTTTTAGAGTAAATATTTGATTAATTGTAGTTGTTTACTAAGCTCTAGAATTGGTAAAGAGGATTTTAAAGGGAAACATAATTTTATGTTGTATTTGTATCAGACTGATCTGTACTGTCTATTGCTTTCAGTGCAATCACGATACACTTACAATTTGCTCAAAAGTTATCTTACCTCCTTAAGTTAAGTTCCCAATTTCAAAAGAAGTAGAAAGACCGTCACTCACACACTTTGCTCTTGTTAATGAGAACCATGCTTAACCATTTATCATATATTGAGGTGGACTGAAGTTTATCAAAGGTAAATGTATCGTACTTAGAATTATTTGAGAGTAGAAATAAGGAAATACATGGGATAATATATTGATTTGCTTAAGAATATAATATAAGTTTGATTACAATAACTAAGCGAGGCGTTCCCGGCAGGTGAGACTGAACTATGGGGGTTCGAGGAATAGCGGAAGGCGAGCTGTCGGCAAGGTGCACCACTGTCCTTACTGCACATATTCCACTGTTAAGAAAGACCATATGACAAAGCATATACGAGTTCACACTGGAGAGAAACCTTTTTCTTGTTCTTATTGTCAATATAGTGCAACAACTAAAGAAAATTTAATGCAACATATTAGAACTCATACAGGAGAGAAACCATTTGCTTGTCCTCATTGTTCATACAGTGCCACAAAGAAAGACAAACTTAAGCAGCATATTAGAACTCATACTGGAGAAAAACCTTTTGCCTGCCCACATTGCCCTTTTCGTTGCTGTTCTATGGTTACCTTAAAGAATCATGCACAAGTTCATACTTAATAGAGGCTTTTTATCAGTCTTTCCCTCTTAAATAGTTTTCTTCAGAAGGAATGAATTAATTTCATTTGTCTGAGGGATTTGTATTTAAAATTTGGCATTCTTTCATTAAGAGTGATAATTAATATGAGGACAATATAACTTTATTTTTCATAATTTATCTAAATTTATTTATTAATAAAAAGAGGCCCTTCATAATGATCAGATATGAATAGCTTTAAGCAAAAGGGACATATGGTTTTCTTTCTTAGCAAGAGCATGAAGTAAGCTTTGAGAAATGCGGGAAGGGTTTAAGAATAAGTCCCATCTCAGTCGCCACTGGTGCACAACTAGTTGGAAAGACGAGTATCCTTCTCTGTCCTGTCGCTAATCTTTTAGAGCATCATTACTTAAGTAAGAAGAAAAAGTGATAAATTTATGTAGAGTAAGAGTAAATTTTGCAATCTTAGAGCCATAAGCTATAAGAAAACTCTAAATGCATGAAAAATTAATGTATCCCGTATTTTGGCTTGAGTAATTGCTTTCTTAGTAGAGTTGAAGTATAGTTTGTACCATATAACTCCACACATTTTTTTTATTGTTAAGGCAGTAGTTTGGAATTTGAGTAATGACAATAATTAAGTTAGGCATTCCCGACAGGTGGAAGAGAACAATGATGACTCGAGGAACGGAGGGAGAGGAGCCGTCACCAAGGTGCACCAGTGTCCGTACTGCAAATATGCCACTGATAGGAAAGACCACATGACAAAGCATATTCGAACTCACACTGGAGAGAAACCATTTACCTGTCAATACTGTACTTACAGTGCCACAACAAAAGATAAACTGATACAGCATCTGCGCACCCATACTGGAGAGAGACCATTTTCATGCCCATACTGCTCTTACTCTGCCACAAAGAAAGACAAGCTAAGGCAGCATATTCGCATCCATACTGGAGAAAAGCCATTCCCATGTCCACACTGTCCATATCGGTCTACTACAAAAGCAACTTTAAACAACCATATGAAAGTCCATGCTGATCTAAAAGATTAGTTATCTGGCAATTTTTTGAAGATGTAGATGTACCGAGATCAGTAAGTTTAAAGGCAGAGAAGAAATAGAGCTTCCCTAAAATTATCATTTTTAATAAATATCAGTATTATTTAGATAAATTTTTGTATTGTAGAATTAAACCTCTTGGTAAAGTATATTGGGTGTGAACGGAGATGCATTTTATAAATATTTCAAAGCCTTTTTTGGCCTAAATAGTAAGTATGTAATTTGTCATATGACAGTATATCCAGAATCACACTAGACATCTTATGTCATATAGGATGATCACACTTCATGGTTGGTCTTAGCTTTCTTATGCCAGTACCGTTTTCTAATGTACTGGACACCTAAGAAGATATCTTTTTGTAGATTTTTGTAATTCAGAAATTACTAATAACACAGTTTTCAACTATTTTGGAGCCATGCTAAATATTATGAAATACATATTACATAGCTATTGCAGTTGGTACAAATTTTGTAAGTTATAGTATTTTGGTGTCAGACGTCTAGTGTCTATGACTTGATATCAAATGTCTAGTTTGAATTAGAAATAGAGGTGGTGCTTCTACTTAATGTCTTTTTGTATGGAGCTCCATATGAGAGTTTTAGGAAGATGCTTTATGAATGTGGGTTACATAGGAATGTTTTCGATAATGCTTATAACATGTGACTTCAAGAGCATTACATATTTTTGCTATTAGTGTGAAAAGCAAGATATGCTATTGTCGCTAATTCTGTTCTTGTCAAGACATGAAGGGAATTTCGTGTGAGTGGTAAATTCTCTCAGTACTTAGGTAACAGATATAGTGCTTATTGTAAGTTACTTTCCCTCAGAATTAAGGTAGTTTATGTTAACTTGAATGATAACAATAATTAAGATAGGCATTCCCGACAGGTGGGAAGTGATGGTTCGAAGAATAGCAGCAGAGGAGCTGACGGCAAGGTGCACAAGTGTCCCTACTGCACATATTCCACAGATAGGAAAGATCACATGACAAAACATATTCGTACTCATACAGGAGAGAAACCATTTACCTGTCAAGACTGTCCCTATAGTGCAACCACAAAAGACAAATTGATACAGCATCTGCGTACTCATACTGGAGAAAGGCCATTTACTTGTCCCTATTGTTCATATTGTGCAACAAAAAAGGACAAATTGCATCAGCACATACGTATCCACACTGGAGAGAAACCCTTCTCTTGCCCATATTGTCCATTCAGATCATCCACCAAAAATACCATGAATAATCATATCAGAATCCACACTGGGGAAAAACCATATTCATGCACACAGTGCCCATATCGAGCTTCACAAAGATCAGCATTGTTATGCCACATGGCAAGACATAAAAAGTAACTTGTCTATTTTTTCTCATTGTCTTCCCCCTTCTTTAGTCCATTTTATAAAGAAAGGGCTGTTGAATTACAAATTTTATAGATATTTGATATTTATTTGCACTAGAATTGGTGGCTGCACAAATTTTTAAGATTCAGAATTTAATTTTTTTTAGCAAGTACGTTTCATTTTTTGGAAATATTTCAAGAAATGTAATTGATTTTCATTTCTTTCTAAGTGGATACATAGTGGTGGTCAGTTTACCCTTTGAAATCTATGTATTAAGAAGAGGATTTGTATTAGTATAAGAATTTATTTTTAATTTGTTATTAACCCATCATGACCAAAATATATATGGTCCCCTTTTTTAGAAAAAGTCTTTTCCCCTTTGACCATCATATTCAAGTACTGGTCTTGAAAAATGATTTTTAAAAATCATTGTTAACTTCACATTTTGCCTATAATTTTTATTTTTCATACTAGTCCAATTTTTATGTATATTCTTGTAAGAGAAGCCTTCAACATTACACAAGATATACTAAAGTCATATTTTTAATAAGTGATTTCATCTTTTAAATAAAATGATAGGGATTTGTCATCAAGATCATCCATCAATAACAAAAATTTTCAAGGCACATTTAAAAAGGAGATTGTTTTTCTAATGAAGCAGGAATGTTAAGTAAATGTCATAGGAAATAGAATGCAATAGTCTGTTGACAGAGCCATTTGTCTAAGAATGGACCCCTAGTTTGACTAGTAATCAAGATGGCATTACCGGCAGGTGGGGCTAAACAGAGATGATGGTTCGAGGAGCTACGTGAGAGGAGCCCTCGACAAGGTTCACCAATGTCCCTACTGCAATTATTCTTCATCTCTGAAATGCAACATGACTGAGCACTTGTTTACTCATACTAGAGAGAAATCACTGTCAGTTTACAACAGTCACTCCCAAGGCCTTGCAGCAAAGAACCGGCTCTTGTATCAAAGCCTAAATCACGTTGTGGGAGACTCCTACTCGTGCTCCTTATGTCCATACCGTGCATCTCGGAGTTATGCCTTAAAGTATCACATGTTGAAGCATCAAAACTTCACTTAAAGAATGGTTGTCACTTTCCTTTCAACCCCCCCCCCCCCTTCCCCTTCATGTTCTTTTAGGTTGCTTTTCATATTTTGGTTGATACAAGATAATGGATGTTGGGGATTGCTTTTTATTTCTTTTATTAGAAGAAAAGGTTTGATTTGGAATAGAACATCGTGTAAAATTCTTATACACAGAAAGGCCTTTTGTCAATATTGAGCGAATTATTTATGACTTTTGTGAAGGTTTTGGTATTCTTAAGAAACAAATAATTAGATTTGCTGTTTAAATGCCAACATAATCATTATTTACAGTGTTCTGTTTATTTTGTTTCATATTTTCAATGATCTTGCACTCATATTAGAATTCAAAATTTTTTGTGATGTATATGATTATATTCAGCTAGCAGTTTAATTTATACCTACCTTATTTTTTGTCTTGAGTTTTTCACAATTTAAAAGTGTGTGTGACAAGATTCAACAGTAGATATGTAAATATATTTGGAGTGTGTTGCATATACAGATGTATATTTGTGTGTATCTATATGTGATTCCATAGATATACACACATAATTATGCATATTGTTTGTGACATATATAAGTATATATTTATTGTTGGATCAATATGCCAAATTTGCCATTATATATTAAGGTCCTGTAAGTGAAGAACTTATCGTATAGAGTTGAATTTGCTCCTCTGTAGTGAGGGCAAGCCAAGGTTTATGGTGTGTTGTAGGATGTTGTAATGTTTTAATGCTGTGCTATTGGTGCTACATTGATAAGAAGCTCCTTATTTGGGTAAAAGACTTGAATGCATAAGTCAGTTGTAAAAAAAAAAAAATGATAGAGAAATTTTCCCCGAACCAAAAAATGTGTCTAGTCATGACAGCATGTGAAGCAAATGTAGTCATTTGTCTGCTTAATGTTCTGAATTTCTTTGTAACTTCAATTGGTAGCTCTTTAATGATGATAATAATTGAGATAGGCGTTCCCGACAGGTGGGACTGAACAGTGATGGTTCGAGGAATAGCGGGAGAGGAGCTGTCGGCAAGATGCACCAGTGCCCATACTGTAAATATTCCACCGTTAGGAAAGACCACATTACAAAGCACATTCGTACGCACACTGGAGAGAAACCTTTTACATGTCCATACTGTAACTACAGTGCTGCATCAAAAGACAACTTGAAGTTACATGTTCGCACCCACACTGGTGAGAAGCCATTTAACTGTCCCTACTGTCCCTTTCGTGCTTCTCGGAAGGATAGTCTTCAAGTTCACATTCGTATTCATACTGGAGAGAAGCCATACACTTGTTCTAAATGTCCATACCGTTCCTCTCAGAGGAATGCATTAGTTTGTCATATGCTGAAACATCAGACATAAATTGATTGCATGTCTGTCTGTAATAGTTGGACATCAGTTGTATGGATGAATTGAGAATGTGTTGTCATAACTTGGTTTAGATTGTAGCTTAGCAAAATAGTTCATTGCCATTATGTCATATGACTCCAAATATGGACATTTACATAAATTTTTAAGCGCCAAGGTGAGTTTTGTTCATAGATGCCAGAGTTAACAATATATTTTATTTTATTTTATTTTCCATTCTCATAAAGTGTAGTAATTATGTTTGCAATCAATTCATTGCAAGCACTAGGTTTTACTAATGAACTGTAGACTTGGTAGACCTAAAAACCTTTCATTGAAGTTAAGAATGTAGGGCAAGGAACATGTTAGGGATATTCTGCTTTCTTGTAGTTGATTTGATGCTGTGGATATGGATAACCAGTCTTAGAATTTTTGAAAGTCATTATTTCCCTATTTTAATCATCAACAGGTTTACATTTTTTTTTATGTATGCTATGATGTATTTTGATGAAGGAAAAATACCAAGCCTTTTAGCTGTAGCTGTATTTTAATGTAATAAGAGTTAGGCCTCTCTATTTTTTTATGTATTGTCCTCTTTTTATTTTCATAACCGTAATGTATTCTGATTTTAGGTAAAGTATGTATACTCAAAATTAATATAATAATAGTCCAAAAGTGTTTTTTATTGTACAACCTTCTCTGTGAATAAACCTATGAAGACTCCCAGATGCAAGAAATGAATTTAAGTTGCATGAAATAGTCTGACATTCTTCAGAATGAAATTGAACATTGGTAGATAAAACCTATGCTGATGAAATGTAATATTTTGCTTTATGGAAAGAAAGGGTGTCCAATGAAATGATATTTTATGTGGGATATAAATTGATGGAGTTTTCAGCTCAGATATTGATTACAGCAAATTTGGGTCTGTGAGTGAAAGGTTGATATATTCATGGTCATATCTTTTATCATTAAATAACCTTTTATTTATGAAATGAGGAGTTGAGGAGCTAAATCACTTTTCTGCATAGAAAAACCTTAAAAAGAAAATATATATAATAAATTTCCTAATGTCTACCTCACTGGCTGTCACATTTATTTTATTTCCAGTAGATATGATCATTTATCATGTAACCTCTCTCGATGGAGTAGTCTTGTTTGAATAGGAAATGGATATTGCAAATTCATGAAAAACTTTTTAAAGTCAAATTCAAGCCTATCTTCTTAAGATGTAACACCAGTAGGAATTGAAAAGAAAATTTATAATAGCGAAGATGGAAGGTGAAAAATATTTGCCAGTGATAATGTGGGGATAAAAAAGATATCATTATTCAGAATATATGAAGATATTTTTGCCATATCTCGAGCTTGTTATGGTGTTGTTATTATAATCACATTTTCACTGCTTATTTGCATGTAATATAATTGTTTGACTGTTAACATACAGGAAAGAAATGTTCATAGTATATACAACTTGCTGTGTTAGCTCCAAAGATGAATTTTTCAGCCAAATTTGTTATTGCTTTAAGCTAATTTCTTTCCTCATGGAGTTTTGATTTTAAGCATATTTTTTTATTTGTTTATTATTTATTATTATTATTTTTTTACATTTGTTTGCATCTACAGTTTTAATTCAAAAGAGGTTATTGATTTGAATAATTTAGATATTAAAGACCTGAACCGACATACAGGCCTATAAGGTTAAATAAACTTTGGTTAAGATATGCTTGACATGGTTCAGGTGCATTGTTGAATTCTTTACTCTCATACTTATCTTATTTGGAATAATGTGATTGAATTAGTAATTTGATACATAATTATTAAGATGGGCGTTCCCAACAGGTGGGGCCGAACAGTCATGGTTCGAGGAATTTCGGGAGAGGAAGCAGCAGCAAAGTGCACCAGTGCCCGTACTGTGTATACTCAACAGTTAGGAAAGACCACATGACAAAGCATATTCGCATTCACACGGGAGAGAAACCATTCTCCTGTTCATATTGTTCTTATAGTACCACAACCAAAGATAGCCTTAAGCAGCATGTTCGCACACATACTGGAGAAAAACCTTTTACCTGTCCATATTGCCCCTTTCGAGCATCTCAGAACTGCAATGTCAAAACCCACATCCGTGTTCATACTGGAGAGAGACCATATACTTGTTCCAAATGTTCATATAGAGCTTCTCAGAAATCGGCTTTACAATCACACATGTTGACACATCAAACATAATTGTTTAGCTTTTACTTTACATGTTTGTGTGTGTGTATATGTATATGTATATGTATGTGTGTATATATATATGTATAAATATATATATATATATATATATATATATATATATATATATATATATATATATATACATGTATGTATATATTTATATGTATGTATATATTTATATGTATGTATATATATATGTATGTATATATATGTATGTATGTATATATATGTATATGTATATATATATGTATATGTATAAAAATATGTAAGTATATATATATGTATGTATATATATGTATGTATGTGTATATATGTATATATATATGTATGTATATATATATATATGTATATATATATGTATGTATATATATGTATGTATATATATGTATGTATATATATGTATATATATATATATGTATATATGTATGTATATATATGTATGTATATATATGTATGTATATATATGTATGTATATATATGTATGTATATATATGTATATATATATATATATGTATATATATATATGTATGTATGTATATATATATGTATGTATATATATATGTATGTATGTATATATATATGTATGTATGTATATATATATGTATGTATGTATATATATATGTATGTATGTATATAT
>BOPN01012435.1:0-2500 GCA_017312705.2 Penaeus japonicus | reverse complement strand
TCCTGGAAAAACGCAATATTTTTAATACACAAACAGAGGGACACAAAAGACTTAATTACCGACCTAAAGGCCTCCTTTCAGTAATCTAAAAACTGTTCACAAAAATCATCACAGTCCGCATCACCGAAACATTAGTTTTAAAACAACCCAGGCAACAGGCAGGCTTCCGCAGCGGATTGTCAACTACAGCTCATGCCCAAACACTAACTGAAATAAGAGAGAAAACAAACGAATATAGGAAGCCCCTGTGTATGACATTCGTAGATTACGAAAAAGCATTCGACTCGGTACAGATAGCTGCAGTACTTGATGCAATTCGTAAACAAGTAGAAGAAATATATTGCAGATTATTAGAGGATATATATAGAGATGGTATGCATGCAGAAACCAATAAAATACCAATAAAAAAGGGTGTTAGGCAGTGCGACACCACCGCACCGAAGCTGTCTGCAGCATGCTTAGAGGAAATATTCAAGAAGTTAGATTGGAAGGAGAAAGGCATTAAAATAGCAGATGAACACTGAAGCAAATTAAGATTTGCAGATGACATTGTTCTTTTCGGCGAGTCAGCAAATGAATTACAACAATTACTAAGGCGATTTGAATAGGGAAAGTCTGATGAATGGCCTTAAGATGAGAATGAAAAAGACTAAATTCATGTTCAACAGTCCAACTCCAGTTTAGGAAATACAAATACAGGGCGAGGTACTAGACACAGTAAGCGAGTATGTATACCTAGGGCAACTCGTCCTTCGCAATCCTGCGAAGCCGAGAAAGCCGAGATAAAGCGGCGACTCAAGCTAGGTTGGAGTGGCTTCAGTACACATAGTAATATATTACGAGGCCGTTTGCCACTATGTCTATGGAGAAAGTTTTTTTTCACCAATGTGTCCTCCCCGTCATAACATATGGGTCATAAACATGGACTACAACCAAAGTACTTGAGAGGTAATTAGTAAATGTTTAAAGAGGAATGGAAAGGCTTATCCTAAGAGTTAGCTTAAGAGAAAGGAAAAGAGTCACATGGATCAGGCTACAAACAAAAGTACAGGATATACTTAAGGACATTAAGAGGAAAAGTGGCAGTGGGAGGGACATATATATCGTAGACAGGACAACAGGTGGACAAAGAAAACAGCAGAATTGGAAATGCACGACACAAAGAGACCAAGGGAAAGACCAATGACAGGATGGCGAGATGAAATAGCGAATTTCGCAGGAGTAAACTGGAATCAGAGGACACAAGACCGGAATGACTGAGAAAGATTGAAAGAGGCATACGTCCTGCCATGGAATGATACAGGCTGACGATAATGCTGATTCTGATGATATATATATACCTGTGTATATATAATTATATATATAATTATATATATATAGTTATATATATATATATATATATATATATATTTACATATATATACATATATGTATATATATATATATATATGTATATATATATATATATATATATATATATATATATATATATGTATGTATATATATGTATGTATACATACATATCTATCTATATATATATATATATATATACATATAAAAAAAATATATTAGAAGATATGATTAAACACAACTATGCATGCATTTATAAACATATAAATAAATGTATATATATATATATATATATGTATATATATATATATATGTATGTATATATATATGTATGTATATATATACATACATATATATGTATATATATGTATGTATATATATATATATATCTATAAATATACATATACACACACACGCACATATATTCTGTATATATATATATATATATATATATATATATATATATATATATATATATATATATATATATATAGATATATATAGATATATATATATATATATATATATATATATAAATATAGATATAGATAGATAGATAGATATAGATATCTGGCAACGAGTAGGAGAGGTTTCAGTGTTAGGTCTCACGATATTAAGTGTAAAATTATGTATATCCAGTGATCCGTGGCGGCACAGCATAAGGTGAAAATATCTTTGAATGTCAAGAGAGCATATACGATCGAAATAGAAACAAGAAATTACACAAGTGTCGTAGAAAAATTCAAAAAGAAAGAATACCACAAGAGAGCTAGCCTTTTCAAAGGCAGTGAGGTGCCAAAAGTACCACAATTTAAATGAAGGAAACATCGAGTTATACCATCTATTATAGTGTTTTGCAAATATAATGCAGTGTGAAAGCATCTGAGGATGTCTGAATATATTTCTAATATAAAATCATACCATCCCAGAAAACCAACAAAAAATGAGTGAAATATCGCTTAACGCTCCCATAGTGCCACGTTAACACCAGCGCCAAGGGTCAAAGGTGATTAACGACCACCCAACATATAGCCTGAGTAAAATCCACTCCTAGTTCGTGAGTACACTATACTATAAAATCATATATATTATGTTTTCAGTGTTCATAAATCTAATCATGCAACCACACTGAACATCAGCCTGGAAAATT
>BOPN01012434.1:5000-11705 GCA_017312705.2 Penaeus japonicus | reverse complement strand
AAGAAGAAGAGAGAGAGAGAGAAAAAAAAACAGTGGTACTAAAAAAGCAAATAGTCCCGTTTTCTCTGTTCTGATCTAGGATACAGATAACGATGCGGAATCTTATTGTACTTTCTCAGCTTAAGTATACAGTATAAGCAGCGTTAGACGAGGTTCGTCTATATTTCAAAGGCTTGTATGACTGAAACGCGTCGAGGCCATCAACACATGTTCCGGAAAAGCTGGCGGCAGTACAGCAGTGTCAGGATTCTCAACTTGTTGTATAAAGTTTCCTCCTTAATGGATTGTTCGTCCGAGCAAGACGCTACTGATAAGAGAATCACGGACAAGAGAGCCATTGCAACCACCCACTGTTCAATAGATATAAATAAATTAATACATACCCACACGCAAGCACATACAGCACACACAGACACACATCTTTACATCTATTTATTCATTAGTAGATAGATTCATAGAGAGAAGCGTCATTGTGTGTGTGTTTACATGTATTTTTCTGAATCCCACATTCAGCATTTATAAATCTGGCTCCGCGATTCATGAAAGATAAAAGTCCTTTTTCGCCTATCGCACGGAGAGGAAGCTGGAAAGCCTACAGAAAGCACTCGCCGTCCTTCGCAACTTCCTGCAGAGTTGAACTTGCAATATCTGTCCTTCCTTCCGAATGCGCCATATTTCACTCCCTCCTTCCCCTGCACGCACACTTCTGGTAACGTTTCATTCTCTTTCTTTTGTCTCCTCTCGATATGATTCATTATTTGTAAGCTTCCTTTTGTGTTTACTCGTCCATTCATTAAGTTATTAATTCTTCTTATTTGCAAACTCTGGTGTGATTTAGCTCTCTTATTCTTACGAAACCGTCCTGGCCTTTGCCACGAGACACTGACCCGAAACGGGGAATTTTCAGGTCATAAAGACTCCAGAGTCTACATCTTATCTGCTTTACGTTCTCTCGTTTCGCATTTTCTTAGGATGATAGACAGACATGCGGACACAGACACACACACACACAAAACACAGACACAGACTCAAACACACACACACACACTATCTCTCCCTTTCTCTTCTTTGTTCTTGTATAGATATATTCATATCCTATCTTTGGATATTAGCCTCGTTCAAAAGTCGAACATTTTAGACTTTTAAGCAGTTCGAAGTTTTATTTTTGAGGTTGATCTTTTTAAACAATTTTGTTTTACGAAACCACATGACGGGGAAATACCATCACCAACGCCTTGGGGCGCCCTCAGTCTTCACCCATCGCCTCGTCGGAGCCTCACTCGTCAGGTCACCAGAGGTCATGGATACCAAGAGCTATTTGTTAAACGGAAGCGAATCATAGTTCGAGACAAAATTTTATCGCTTTACCCATGATTAGCTCATACATACAAACTCATATTCCCTTCAGGGCTAAGAACTTGTCCGTAACACAAGTGACTCACTGTTTACGAGAGTTCTCAGGAGACCCTGGTTGGGATTGTAAAGCTGAACATCTCAGCAGCGTTGGCAGTCGCTTGGAGGCCTCCGCTGGAGCCGCCCGTCTGGCGCCAGATTCCAGGGACGATTATTTCATAGAGATTTTTTGTGTCTGTTTCCATAAATGCAAATTCAGATGGATATGTCAACAATTCCATTCTTTATAATGATGGGAAGTGGTATCTGATTCTGTTGACAATAAAAGAAGAGAGACAGAGATAGAAAGATAGATAGATAGATAAATAAAGAGAGAGAGAAGAGAGATAGAGAGAGATAGAAAGAGATATAGAAAGAGAGAGAAAGAAAGAGGGAGAGAAAGAGAGAGAGACAGAAAGAGAGAGAAAGAAAGAGAAAGAGAAAGAAAAAGGGAGAGAGAGAGAAAGAGAGAGAGAGAAAGAAAAACGACGACAAGAAGCGATATTGATTCAGTGTAATTTACATTCCAAGGAACACTGCAAAGTAATCTGACAACTTTCCTTACACTTGACAAATGGTACACTGAATAACTAACTAGGAAACGATTACCTTACAAGGCCAAAATCTTAGCAAGAAGGGGAAAAAAAATCCCGAGGGGGCGCAGAGCGACGTGTAGCCTTAAAAGGACTGAGCTCAAAGTAAGAGGATGTCGCTCGTAATTGACCGATGGGAAAGCGAGACCGAGGAGTCCTGCTCGTTCGCTCTCTAGGCGTCGAGAGAAAAAAAGAAAAAAGGCCAGCAACATTGTAGCTCCTGTTTGCATATCATATTCTTTCCTAGATTGCTAGGCATCCGGTGCAGGTTGTAATGACAAAACGCGATGAAAGAAGAGAGAGCGAAAGAAAAGAGAGAGAGAGAGAGAGAGAGAGAGAGAGAGAGAGAGAGAGAGAGAGAGAGAGAGAGAGAGAGAGAGAGAGAGAGAGAGAGAGAGAGAGAGAGAGAGAGAGAGAGAGAGAGAGAGAGAGAGAGAGAGAGAGAGAGAGAGAGAGAGAGAGAGAGAGAGAGAGAGAGAGAGAGAGAGAGAGAGAGACAGAGACTTTTTGACTTTGACTTTGACGAGTTTATTGAGACAAGTGATTACGTACATCTCAAAAGGATGAGGTAACATAGGTTATCCTCACCCCAATCTTAGTCCCTCTTTGGGCTCACATATATTTTACAAAACCTTACAGCTATGTCAACATGTTGAAATATATACAGAGCAAAAGACGGGTCAATCACAAGCATACACAATTAAATGTTTACATATCAGGAGAACGATATAACAGTATGGATTATCACCCTCAGCATGCAAGGTCCTCTCCTAAGGTCACATGATTACATACTTGAAATATGTGGCGCACATATATGTTAATAATATATATGTATGCTCCCGGGGGAAAGAATTTATCAGAAAGTCAAGAAGTATGTTTGTATTTAACAGGATGATGTATCATAAATGATATTCATTCACATCTCAATAAAATCCTACTTGGGCTATCGTAGTCTCGGCAGAAGGGAAGTCACAATCGGGTATACACTGTTGTCAACTACAATTATGTGGTCGATGCGAAGTGTTTGTACTTCTTTAAAATTTGTATTACCTGGCCATTTCTAAACATCCATACAGCTTGTTCGGGGAGTCCAGCTATCTCTGAGTTTCTGTAAATCTGAAACATGGGACACCGTAAGATATAGTGTACTAAGGTGTGTGACCTTGGTGACCTACACACCCTGCATTCTTTTTCCTGTTCACCTGTCGGGACACCTAACTCCCAGTAGTATTTATACCCTAACCTAATTCTCATGTGCACAGTATCTTCCACTTGCTCTTGCCCCTCCCATAAGCGAAGTCTGTGTTTATCGCTAGATGCATATAGTGTTGCAAGGTTTTCGCTCGTCAATTCGCCTTTCTTAATCTCATCATAGTCTAACTGCATCCTCTTGATATTGCTCCTTGCCTGCTTAAGAGTCCGAGCACTTTGTATGTCCACCTCACATTTTTTAGCTGCCTCCTTCGCTACCTCATCCACAGCCTCATTAAAGGTGATACCGACATGCGATGGGATCCAGACGAATGTAATCTCACGTCCCTGGCCTCGTAGCCTATGAGCAATCAATCGGCACTCGTTAACAATGTGCTCAAACACAGGGTCCCTGCTGTTAAGAGAGTCCAGCGCTCCCCTACTATCCACAAAAAAGAATGCATCTTTATTAATAATTTCAATCTTTTTAAGTGCTGTCAATATTGCCCATAACTCAGCCTGTGTTGACGATATATGATTACTCAGTCTTATCCCACTGCTTGTGGTGACCACGCCACTTGCAGTGAACTGTCTGATGATAACCCCACATCCTGCTCTGCCATCTTTCAAAACTGACCCATCGCAGTAGACATGAGCAATATCAAGGCGTGTTAGACTCTTTATTTTATGACCATATCTTGATTTAAGTTGACCAGGTTCATAAAGCCTCTTATTCATACAGAGGGGATCGACATCTACATTAATCGTCTGATCCTCCCATGGTGGCACTTTGGGGGATGCTTGAAACGATTGGCAAAAGTTTTGCAAGCCATAAAATTCTATATCATTTTTAAGCGCCTTCATATATCCTCGTTTGCCCTGTCTATAAAAAGTCCTTATGTTGTCAAAACCGCTGACCATATCTCTCACTAATTTCTTTCCACTGTTCCCTCTCATGAGCCTAACGGCTGCTATGACATTAATCTCGCTTACTCTCTGTGCAATGCTTTGCAATCCTGTCTCTGTTCTCATTATGTCTACATCCAGCATTCTTTGACACCCGAGGATAATACGCATACGCCATTCTGCATGGTTTCAAGCCTTCGGAGCCTCCCCTGACAAGCTATAGAAAGTGCTGGTGCTGCATAATCCACCAGAGCTCTTACTGTACTAATGTAGACTAGCCTCAGCAGAGGCACCCCGGCTCCTATCCCTCGACAAGCAAGTGCCCTGTGTTAGTACGTGATTTACTTCAGCATCCTTGCTTGAGGCAGTGAAGCCAATGTACATACCCAGATATTTATATGTTGACACCTTCTCCACTGTTTTGTTGTTTAGAGTAAGTGGCACGTTGCCTCTTTGTTTACTCTGAAATTTGGTCTTTTCATTTATAACCAGCCCCAATGTTTGAGCAAGACTAGTAAATCTGTCCAGCGCTGTTTGTAAATGAGTGATCCCTTGTATCAATATATAATCTGCATATAAGATTGGCTGAACGCCCTTAGGGTATTCCTCTGAAGCTATCCTGTTCATTAGTACATTAAAGAGCATTGGGCTTAAAACACCCCCTGTGGAGTACTCAACTCAAAACTTTTCTCCTCTGAAAAACAGCCTTGAAACCATACGCAAGCTTTCTTATCTGTCAGATAGTCACCAATCCATCTCAGCAACTTTCCTGTTACACCCAGTCTTGTCAATTCATACAGAATGACCTCCCCATTAGCCACTTTTCTGCATCATTAGATAAACACTGAATTACACAGTCTGATGTTCCCTTTCCCTTCATAAAGCCGTACAAATTAGACGACAGTTTATCTTCAATCATGTACATTAGTCTATTTAATAATATTCGCTCCATCATTTTACATATACAGGAAGTCAGAGATACAGGTCTGTAACCGCCAGCTGATTTTGGAATAGGTATTATAATAGCTTTCTTCCAGGCCTTCGGTAATCTACCCTCCGCGTAGCTCATGTTAAATAGGTCAATGAGAGGGCTGTTCGTCATGCTTGCTAATAAGTTGAGAATATCATATGTCACTCCATCTTCCCCTGGCGAAGTGCTTTTCCCTCTTTTAACAGCATTTAGAAGTTCGTGTGTAGTTATTGGCTGACAAGATACTGCAGTGATGTTTGCGGATGAAACAACCTGTCCTTTTCTTTCGGCTTCCCATGCAAACAAAGCGTCACGAGTGCTCTGTGGTAATGAAACCAGAGAAGATGCCTTTGCCCATTTCTCAATATGTTTGTTTGCCTCCTCCTCTGGGTGTGGGTGACCGATGAGGTTATTTGTTTTTCCCCTTACCTTGTTTACATGGTACCATATGTCTTTGAGACTTTTACTTTCCTCAATATTTTGCGCGAACTCTGACCAATACTTTTCTCTTACTTCCCTTCTTTTCTCCCCACACATCTTTGATATGTTAAGTAGTATGTCCTTATCTTCTTCCCGCCTGCCTCTCTTAGCCCATTCCCTGTGTGCCATCCTTAACATTTGTGTCCACCCTTTAAGTGTCTTATCACTGCAGTATCTGTTTTTCCGTGCTCCGTGTTTCTTCTCCTTTCTGTGTGACTTAGCCTTTGTAGGTAAACATCTTTCTATCGCACTTAACAAATCCTCGCGACTTAGCCTTTGTAGGTAAACATCTTTCTATCGCACTTAACAAATCCTCGCTGAACCTATCTAAACTTAGGGGTGTGTAATCTCTGTACCAGCCCTCCATATTGTAAATAAACAATTCTCTGTCGCTTGTGTCTACGACAAGCCTTTTTCTTTTGAATTTAACTTGTTTTTTACCTAAAGCTAACTTAATATACAAGGCGAAATGATCACTAAGTAGTTCACTTACTATTTCACATTCTCCTTGAATCCCCGACCGTCACAGATGAGGTTATTGACCCAAGTCGTCCACCCTTGATGTGTGTCGCCTCTTTACTACCCAGCAAGCATGCATCAGGCCTATCTTTGAGAAATTGATAAAATCTGATGCCGTTATCATTGATTTTACCCATCTCCTCTAATTGTGGGTGCCTAGCATTAAAGTCACCCACTATCAGAGTCGAGTTAGTGTACATGCAATCTGGTAGGTATCTGAGATCAAAGCATCTCCCAGAGATGTATACATTTGCAATATATACTTCGCCTTCTTGTAAATACAGCTTCACACATACACTTTCAATACCTTTATTTCTGCACGGTATCTCTAGCAGTTCAGAAGGTATTGCACTTTTCACGTAAGTACACACTCCCCGTGTCCGGTCTCCGGAATTAAGATGATATGCTCTATAACCATTGAGTTTAAGAGTGTCACCTTTAGTGTCCCTAGTTTCCTGGAGACAAATTACGTCTATGTCATTTTTCAACACGAAATAGTGGACGTCTGTTACTCTAGTAAGTAAACTACTCACATTCCACGACATTATCTTAATACTACCACACTCCATCAGACCTTTATGGTTTCCTTATATTTGGCAAACAGTTCCTGGATGTTTGCCCACTCTTCCTGAACTAACTCCCACTTTCTAAGAA
>BOPN01012432.1:10000-11715 GCA_017312705.2 Penaeus japonicus | reverse complement strand
ATATATATATATACATACACACACACATATATATACATATATAAATACATGTTTCATAGCAACAATGACAATACAGGAAAATAATACCAATACTAACACTCGTACTGTTTCAAGTTGCAATATAGAATTTGACATCAATAAATACCGTGAAGTCAGTTACGGTGACATCAAAATTCATCCCATATACGACACGTTAAGATACATCAAGGCAAAAAAAAAAAAAAAAAAAAAAAAAAAAATCGGAATACTTGTAAGCGTAGATTAAATGTTCACAAAATGCTAACATCAATGATTGCAACACGAATCATTCATGTGGAGGATGATATGGCAAATATAATCATCACGGTTATTGGAAGACTTACTCTAGAATACGTTGGAGTTTTACTGATTTCACTTTGAACGAAGAATTGAGAACGTTGCACTTTGAACAAATGATGAAGATTATCTAGAACGGAGTCGAATTTAAGGGACATAAAAAAAGAAAAAAAAAAAAACTTGCAATATTGGAGGAAATAAGAAAATAAGGCGACATGATTATGCAATTGATTATTTGTCAGGAGCAGTGACGTTATATTTAGTCATTTTTTCATAAAAGAGAAAAAGGAATTCTTTGTAAAAAGTGTAAAAAAAAAGAAATAAAATCAAACGTGGCGAAGCGGATATACAGAAGTACAGTTTTCTAATTAGACATATTGATGAGTGGAACATGTTGGAACACGTGTTACAATAAATTAGAAAGTTTATGATTATGTGAATTGAGCGGACGACTCTC
This sequence comes from Penaeus japonicus, assembly GCA_017312705.2. Taxonomy (NCBI): domain Eukaryota; kingdom Metazoa; phylum Arthropoda; class Malacostraca; order Decapoda; family Penaeidae; genus Penaeus; species Penaeus japonicus. The sequence goes on along the minus strand of BOPN01012432.1, from coordinate 10,943 downwards.
TCTATGCTCAGCTAAATCTATTGTATTTAATCAATTAGAGAAACACGCACACACACACACACACAAACACACACACACACACGCGCGCACACACACATATATGTATCTATATATCTCCAAATATTCACGAACACACATGCACATATACTCTCTCTTTCTCTTTCGCTCTCTCTCTCTCTCTCTCTCTCTCTCTCTCTCTCTATCTCTCTCTCTATATGTATGTATACAGTATACACACACACACACACACACACACACACACACACACACACACACACATATGCAAACTCGCCCTCCCTCCCCCTCCCCCTTCCTGTCTCACCCACACACATCCAGTGCAAATACAGATATAGGTAAAATGAAATATGCAAGCCAAATTAAACGCAAGCACGAGAGCATACACACAAACGCCATATCAGCATTTACGTTTACTCTTTCCCTCCTTCCCTCCCTCCCTTTCCCCCCGCCCTACCTCCCTTTCTTCCTCCCTCTCTCTTTTTCTTTCTCTCCCTTTTCCTCCCTCTCTCCAATACAATAATCAAAATATATATATATGTATACAGTACACACACACACACACACACACACACACACACACACACACATACACACATACATATATATATATATATATATATATATATATACATAAAACATTCACATACACATACACACACACACACACACACCAACACACAACATTCCTTACAGATACCATCGAAGACAAACATCTATAGATATTCCACAATGAACAGTTGCCACAAAATGAACTTATATTCCAACTTGTACAAAAGATATTGGCAGTCCTCAGACATTTTGAAAAATCCAAGAAAAATGTGCTAAAAATTTTAACCACGAACCTGAGGATTGTAAGGTATGGGTTGTGAACGCGAGGGTTGTGTGTGAGGCTGGTCATTGAGGGTGAGCTCTCCAGGTTCCAATG
>BOPN01012432.1:0-2500 GCA_017312705.2 Penaeus japonicus | reverse complement strand
AAGGGAGGGGGGGAGGGGGATACGTGTAAGGGGTGGAGGAAAGAAGTGCATTTAGATTTATATATGATATTGTGTGTTGGATGAAATTACACACCATATAATCTTATAAATCTACTGTGATACTATACACTGAGTTGTTAATAATGTTTACAAAATATCTTACATCTAAAACTTTTATATTACTTTATATCGACTTTGTACTTATATCATTATCAGTCTGAAAATGCGTAAAGAGATACAATCAGGATATCCCTTGTATATACATAGATATATAGCCTTTAAAGATACATGTGTGTTATATATGCTTAAAAGATAAATTTATATCACATATGCTTAAAAGATACATGTACATAATATATGCTTAACATATATATATATATATATATATATATATATATATATATATATAAATACATATATATATATATATATGCATACATACATACATATATATATATATATATATATATATATATATATATATATATATATATACATATACGTATATATACATATATATATATATATATATATACATATATATAATATATATGCTTAAAATGTACATATTCATCATTTATGGCTAAACAGATACATATATAAGCTTAAACCATACCAAGCATTCGCTTTATTAATCATACCATTTTATAATGCTGTAATAAAAAATATATATATGACAGGAAAATGTTTTGAAAAATATATGTACAAACATTTTAACATATATAAATGGGAGACTTAGTATAGCTTGTACACGTCTAAATTGCTATACCTTCAGTAATTCCATAACCAGCCAACAGATGGCAGAACAACCATTGTCACGTAGTTCAGTCTATAAACAAATGTAGCGTCTAAGAAAGAAAGAAAAAAAAAAAAAATATTCGTCTTTAGTTTATTGCAATATCAATAGCACCTGTTGATCAACCCTGGTCAGTTGAATAGCAGATCAATACTAGTACAATGTTGCGAAAGGAGCACCGGTCCAAGACGGTGGTGCCGCAAAAATGGCCGAGTTTCAGGAACACCATTATTTGGACTTGCTTTTACTTACCCACATCAAGAGCCGTGGAGGAACAGTCTGTATAATCCTGCCTATTTTCTTATGTATGAACTGTAAGCCTGATCTACATCCTAGGAGCCTCTTAGGACGCAAAGTCTCCAGAGATATAGCGACTGTTTACTAAAGCTGCTGCGAGCGAGAGAGCAGGAGGCCGGCGGAAGCGCTACTCTGCCAACTTCAGCACTCGTCTGCCAACTTCAGCACTCCTCTGCCAACTTCAGCGCTACTCTACCAACTTCAGCACTCCTCTGCCAACTTCAGCGCTCCTCTGCCAACTTCAGCGCTACTCTACCAACTTCAGCACTCCTCTGCCAACTTCAGCGCTCCATTACCAACTTCAGCGCTCCATTACCAACTTTAGCGCTACTCTACCAACTTCAGCACTCCTCTGCCAACTTCAGCGCTCCTCTGCCAACTTCAGCACTCCTCTGCCAACTTCAGCGCTCCATTACCAACTTCAGCGCTACTCTGCCAACTTCAGCACTACTCTGCCAACTTCAGCGCTCCATTACCAACTTCAGCGCTACTCTGCCAACTTCAGCGCTCCATTATCAACCTCAGCGCTCCTTTGCCAACCTCAGCGCTCCTCTACCAACTTCAGCGCTACTCTGCCAACCTCAGCGCTACTCTGACAACTTCATAGCTACTCTGCCAACTTCAATGTTCCTCTGCAAACTTCTGCGCTACTCTGCCAACCTCAGCGCTCCTCTGCCAACCTCAGCGCTTCTCTACCAACCTCAGCGCTACTGTGCCAACCTCAGCACTCCTCTGCCAACTTCTGTGCTACTCTACTCTCCACGTGCGCGCATCAATACATCCACACAAACAAGAGAGAGAGAAAGCAGTTTGCAAGACAAGAAAGAGTGTTGATAACACCTCGTTTGACGGTGAATGTTATTCACTCTCTGACCCAGGTGATGAATATGTCTAAATATAGCCTGAGTCCCGAGTCTAGTTAGAATGAATTCACAAGAACTGTTCTAATGGAGAAGGTATATTTAGTTGTGGGGATTGCATGCATGTTCAGCAAATGGTATTTTGTTTCATGCTGAAGTTTAATTGAGTTAGCTATTATCAACTATCATGATATGTTTCTAGTTGGATGTTGAAAGTATGCAAATAAGAAGCAAATATATTTTACACCGGGTTATATGACAAGTTTACCTCTGTCTGTGATACATGGTGACAAACAAGGTGTGATATTTTCATTAATTTTGACTGCATACATAAATAGAGCACTAATCTCCTGATTTGCATATAATAAATTGTTTGACTGCCTTGTCCTATGTATTTAAGCATATGTGTATATATACATATATATTAGGTTTAAAAGATAGTAAAATTGAGTAAATACTTTTATATCCCAGGAAAGGAAAAAGAGAAAAGAAGACGAGAAAGATATATGTTTATACATATATGTATAATTGTTACATCAAAAGGATC
>BOPN01012431.1:7500-11715 GCA_017312705.2 Penaeus japonicus | reverse complement strand
GAGGGAGATAGATATAGAGATAGAGACAGAGACAGAGAGAGAAAGCAAAAGAGAGAGAGAGAGAGAGAGAGAAAGTATGTATGTACGTATGTTTATGTATGTGTGTGTATGTGTATATGTATATATGTGTATGCATATGTATGTATGTGTATATATGTATGTAGGTGTATGTGTGTGTGTGTGTGTATGTATGTATGTATGTATGTATGTATGTATGTATATGTATATGTATCTGTATCTGTATATGATATATATATATTTACATATATGTATATATGTGTGAGAGGGGGGGAGGGAGGGAGGGAGGGAGGGAGGGAGAGAGGGAGATGTGTGAGAGGGGGGGAGGGAGGGAGGGAGGGAGAGAGAGAGAGAGAGAGAGAGGGGGGAGGGAGGGAGAGAGAGAGAGAGGGGGGAGGAAGGAAGGGAGAGAGAAAGAGAGAGAGTGTAAACCACCAGCTGGCACCAATGTAAGCCACCTGCTGGCACTAGTTGTAAGCCACCAGTGCCACCTGTTGTCCTGGTTGTAGGTCAGTGGATAATAGACAGACGTTCACGTGCCATGGTCTTTATTATGGACTGTTAATTACACCAGACCCTGGCCAAAGGCCAGAGGTCAGAGCGGTTCGCTCTAGTCTGTCTGTCTGACCTCATTGTCCTGATCTGTCTTTCTGCGTGATCCTTACTTGTCCTTAAGTACAAATCTTTAGTCACTTTCTTCACCTCAGGCCTTCCGTTAACAAACACAGCTGCCGAGAGAAACTAGTGTTCCGAGGCGGAAACGAACATAGGAGACAGGAAGCGTCAGGTCAAACCACACTGCCATCGATATTGCACTAAATTAAGTAGACAAACATGATCAATGTCTTGGGTCAATTAATTTTAGTATCTGTGCCTTATGTCGCTCGGACCACGCTACTAGACGGCCCCTGTTGTATCTTAGTTAGAGAAATAACCAGGCTTTAACTACTATGATCTAGCTAAAATCAACGTCTCCACCCAACAAGTGGGCTCCTGGTCATTGGAGGCTATCTGCACCAGACTTCGCAGGTAGCTGTGACATTCAACCATAAGCTAAAACATTATCAAATTCATTGGCCGGCGCAGCGGCACCAATGGGCACTAATCAGTGGCCCTAGTAAGCATGTAACATGTATTGTACAAGAAACGATTCAATAACTGCAGTGTAAGAGTAGGCACTAAGACTGGCCTCATAACAACATAAAATGGGTGACTGCAGTGAACAGGTGGGCCCTAAGAGATGGATAAAAAAAACATACACATATCATAGAAATATAAGAATACAACATGTACAGAAATACAATTTGGCTGTGAGTATAGAGAAACATTATGTGTGAGAAAGCAATTGAAGCAAAGGTGTGATTGCTAAAGCGAAATGAGGGAGAGTGACAACATAACGTGACAAGCTTGCATAGTGAAGTGAAGTTGGGAAACGACTCGAGTGAGCATAGGCTAGAAGAACTTGCAAATTACTAAAAGAACACATAGAAAAAGGTTTCATAAAGTGTGGTAGGATCAGCTTATCCCAGAACAAAAATTTCACTACGACTTCATGAGATATAGGTGGCAATGCATTTGAGAATACATACATAAAAAAAAAAATATTTTGTATCACGACTGGTGGTGTCAGTGCACCGAGGGTGGGAGTCGGACAGTGGCTACCCTCTGGGCAAACAATTCAAACACCATCACAACTTATGGGTAAAAGGCGAACTAGTTACGGTGGTCAGGCGTAACTGGCGCGATGCCTTGTACCTCAAAGGTGCAGTCGGGCTGACTTTGCCAAGCACCCAAACACTGTACAACTCAACCACTGTTCTACCTTGGTGAAAACATGCACCAACACAACACAGTAGGTATACATATATATATATATATACATATAGAAATACATACATATACATATATATGTATATATATATATATATGTTTATATATGGATATATATATATATATATAAATGTACATATATATGTATATATATGTATATATATGTTTATATATGGATATATATATATATATATATATATATATATATATATATATATATGTATATATATATATAACAGAGATTAATCAACAATCTCACTAACATCTGTGAGACATTACATAGAAAGTTTTTCATTAAATTTACCAAAGTCACAGGTTCAAACATTTATAATAACTTATCATTAAGTTTACAAAAGTTTTATATAAGTTTAATCTAAGTTTCACTGTTGATATAAAACTTTTACAATACATCTATTACTTTTGATTACTACCAGAAATAATTATAATACGTAAATTAAATACTATTTTATCAATGTCTTATAATAATAATAATTTGTGGTTTTCCATTAAGTGTGGTCGCCCCTCACTTGATCACAAGGGTCTCTGTTTGTGACATCATTCACGACACGTCACCATACACTAAATTAATGTTTCAATTGCCATTTCTCAGATGACAGTAATAAGAAGAGAAGTGATGAGGCCTCACCTCCAAGGAAGAGGAGGCGTGATGAGGTCACAGACTTACAGTTTGGGACCAAGGAGGTGAAGGCCATTGACAAAGATGTTCGGGCTGCACCAGGCCCCAGCCATAAATTGGAAACTGGCCTGGACTCTATCCTTTCCCAGGTAAGTGCTACTTCATTGTCCCTGTAGCTAATGACAAAAATAATTCTAAGAGCTTTTACTAGTGACGAGGTTTCACCTCCCAGGAAAAGGAGAAGTAATGAGGATCAAGATCTAAGGGCAGAGACCAAGGAGTTGAGGGCCTGTGACAAAGATGTTCGGGCTGCACCAGGCCCCAGCCATAAATTGGAAACTGGCCTGGACTCTATCCTTTCCCAGGTAAGTGCTACTTCATTGTCCCTGTAGCTAATGACAAAAATAATTCTAAGAGCTTTTACTAGTGACGAGGTTTCACCTCCCAGGAAAAGGAGAAGTAATGAGGATCAAGATCTAAGGGCAGAGACCAAGGAGTTGAGGGCCTGTGACAAAGATGTTCGGGCTGCACCAGGCCCCAGCCATAAATTGGAAACTGGCCTGGACTCTATCCTTTCCCAGGTAAGTGCTACTTCATTGTCCCTGTAGCTAATGACAAAAATAATTCTAAGAGCTTTTACTAGTGACGAGGTTTCACCTCCCAGGAAAAGGAGAAGTAATGAGGATCAAGATCTAAGGGCAGAGACCAAGGAGTTGAGGGCCTGTGACAAAGATGTTCGGGCTGCACCAGGCCCCAGCCATAAATTGGAAACTGGCCTGGACTCTATCCTTTCCCAGGTAAGTGCTACTTCATTGTCCCTGTAGCTAATGACAAAAATAATTCTAAGAGCTTTTACTAGTGACGAGGTTTCACCTCCCAGGAAAAGGAGAAGTAATGAGGATCAAGATCTAAGGGCAGAGACCAAGGAGTTGAGGGCCTGTGACAAAGATGTTCGGGCTGCACCAGGCCCCAGCCATAAATTGGAAACTGGCCTGGACTCTATCCTTTCCCAGGTAAGTGCTACTTCATTGTCCCTGTAGCTAATGACAAAAATAATTCTAAGAGCTTTTACTAGTGACGAGGTTTCACCTCCCAGGAAAAGGAGAAGTAATGAGGATCAAGATCTAAGGGCAGAGACCAAGGAGTTGAGGGCCTGTGACAAAGATGTTCGGGCTGCACCAGGCCCCAGCCATAAATTGGAAACTGGCCTGGACTCTATCCTTTCCCAGGTAAGTGCTACTTCATTGTCCCTGTAGCTAATGACAAAAATAATTCTAAGAGCTTTTACTAGTGACGAGGTTTCACCTCCCAGGAAAAGGAGAAGTAATGAGGATCAAGATCTAAGGGCAGAGACCAAGGAGTTGAGGGCCTGTGACAAAGATGTTCGGGCTGCACCAGGCCCCAGCCATAAATTGGAAACTGGCCTGGACTCTATCCTTTCCCAGGTAAGTGCTACTTCATTGTCCCTGTAGCTAATGACAAAAATAATTCTAAGAGCTTTTACTAGTGACGAGGTTTCACCTCCCAGGAAAAGGAGAAGTAATGAGGATCAAGATCTAAGGGCAGAGACCAAGGAGTTGAGGGCCTGTGACAAAGATGTTCGGGCTGCACCAGGCCCCAGCCATAAATTGGAAACTGGCCTGGACTCTATCCTTTCCCAGGTAAGTGCTACTTCATTGTCCCTGTAGCTAATGACAAAAATAATTCTAAGAGCTTTTACTAGTGACGAG
>BOPN01012430.1:0-2500 GCA_017312705.2 Penaeus japonicus | reverse complement strand
ATAATAATGATAGTAACAATGATAGCAACAGCAACCTCAACGAGAATGATAATGATAATGATTGTGTTGGTGATGATGATGATGATGATAATGATAATGACAGTGATAGTGATAGTAGTAATAACAAAAATAATAATGATCACAATAATGATAATAGCGATGATAATAATAATTATAACAATGATAATGATGATGGTAGTAATAGTGATAATGATAATAATAATAATGATAATAATAATAATGATAAGGGTAATGTTAACAATAATATCAAATAACGATAATAGCAATAATATTAACAATGACAGTTATATAAAATTAAGTGAAAAGTATATAGAAAAACAAAGAAAAATTAGAACGTGTTTATTCCATTTACTTCTTATAAATCTATTTGTATTTATTTGTTTGTTTCCTTGTTTCATACATAGACTTTGATATTGACTATTGATTCATATCTAAATGTTTATATATTCAGTTACAAATTCATCTATGAACTTAGATATCCATATCTATATGAATAAGAGATATATTTGTATATTAATATATTTATCTATACATCTGTCCAGTCATATATCTACTGATCTACTGATCATGAATATCCTAATCCTAATTTTTATATCGGTTAATATTTATTTATTTTCGGAAAAATGACAGTAAGCCTCTTTATATAGCGAAGGGAGGGTGGGGGGGGGGGAAGGGAAGGAGGGGGCAGAGAGGAAGGAAGGGATGGAGGGGGGTGGGGTGGGGGGAGGGGCAGAAGGGGGAAAGGAAAGGAGGGTTAAGGGGAACGGGGTGGGACTGACATGGACGGGGGGGGGGGGGGGGGGGGTGGATGGATGACGTTTGCTTTATTGCGGTTTGGGACGTGTTGAGAATGATAGCAAGGTTATTACCGTTAGCTTTATTACGGTGGTATTTATTTCTTGTTTATTTTTCTGGGTGTTTCATGCTCTCTTTTTGTGTGTATTTATTTGTGTGTGTGTGCGTTTGTCGATGGTCGGTCTATTTTTTTTTTTTTTCTATCTGTTCCTGTCTCTCTCTCTCTCTATCTATCTATCTATCTATCTATCTTTCTCTCTCTTTCACAGTCTCTCTTACTCGTTCTCTCTTTCTCTCTCCCTTTCACACACACTTGCACACACACAACACTTGCTTTCGATATGTCTCTTTGTCAAAGTCTCTCTCTCTCTCTCTCTCTCTCGCTCTCTCTTTCACACACAAACTACCTCCAACTCCAAGCCAAACCCCTTCCTTTCTAAACCATAATGCGGAAATAAAAAAAGGATAAATGATCCTATATAGTCACCCCTTAAAAATATAAAGTCAAGTATACACATCATCCACAAGAGCGGGAAAAATGAAGATCGATAATCGGACAAAAGCACACTCATAAGGCCTTCGGATCCTCCTCTAGGCCATTATAAACACAACAAAGTCCTAAATCAGGCAGAATAGAGGGTCCGATCCTAATAACTTATAGACCTCGTTTACTTATAGGGGGAAGAGGCCGGAGCGAGACCCTTCGTCTTTCCTATAGGAAGGGGATCGGTTGGCAAAGGAAGGGATTGGATTCGCTTTATTGCGACAATGGTAATAATGATATTGATAATGATGACGATAACGATGGTAATGGCAATGGGAATTTTAATAATGTTAATAATGATAATTATATGACTGATCATATCAACAATGATTATAATGATAATATCAATTATGATACTGGTAATGATAATGATAATGATAATGGTGATTGTGATTATGGTAGTGATAATAATTATCATCATTATCATTATCATTGTCAGTACTAATATTGTTTTATTATCCTCATTATCCTCCTTATCATTATCATTATTTTTATCACTGTTATCATCGTCGTCACCACCATTCCATTACTATCATTATCATTATCATTGTTATCATTATTGTCATTATCATTATTATCATTAGTAGTAGTACTATTACTGTTATTGTTATTATCGTTTTATCAGTATTATTATATTTCTGTATCATTATCCTTATTATCCTTACAATCATCATTACTATAATCATTATTAACATGATTATCATCATCTTTATTATCATTGTTATCACTATCATCATTGCTGTAATTTTATCCTTATCATGATTATTAGCATTATGATTGTTATCACTATAATTACTTGGTGCTGTCATCAATGATTATATAGCTGTTATAGTAAAAACTATACAATTATAATTTAAATGATCCTCATTATCGTTATTATTGTCATCATTACAATTTTGAACAATAGTGCTAATATCATCAAAAGAAACGAAGGGAGATAGAATGAGAAGATATATATATATATATATATATATATATATATATATATATATGTATATATATGTATATGTATATATATATATATATGTGTATGTATATGTATATGTATATGTATATGTATATGTATATGTATATGTATATGTATATGTATATGTATATATATACATACATATACCTTTATATATAAATGGATAGAGAGAG
>BOPN01012428.1:0-2500 GCA_017312705.2 Penaeus japonicus | reverse complement strand
CAATGGGTATCGATTTTTATGGTGTTCTAATTTGTTATGAAGAATTTGTATTGACACTGTCGAAAGCTTTAGAAAGATCGTAAAGATAAATTTACCTTCATTGTTGAAACCATGTTAGTTGTAAATTTAATGTAATTGCAACAACGCTAGCGCTAAATGATAACTTATTTTTAAAGCTATGTTGGAGTTTTTAGATAAGCTATGGTTTCCGTGAAATTCCATCAATTGATTGGCTACGGTTTTTTCACAACCTGATAGCACCATATATTGTGATAAGGCGTAATTATTCATAGTGGTCGTCGATATCCCAGGACTGAAAAATTGTGTTACGCAATCTTGTTTCCAAATAATGAAAAGCACCTGTGCAAAACGGAGAGGTGCGAATGATGATCGTTATATAAATGCGATTATTAAACTATCCATACAAAGCAAACAATACCGTCTGCTCCACCATTTGTTTCAGTTGTTTTATTGTTGGGACAATAGTTTCTCAAGGTTCACATTGTTGTATTCTTGAAATACCAGTTATGAGCCCTTGCCTGATCTGTTTGATGTAATGCAGGCACACGGTTCAGCGTTAGTTTTCCGTAATTGAAAAGCATATTACTTATTGTAAATATGTGAAGAATTTGTGTAATTATCTGTGTGTTGTTTTGTTAGGGCAATTCTAATGTTTTAACAGTTCCTACAGTTTACTAAAATTATTTTTATGTCTGTTAATTTATTTGAAACAATTATTCTTACGACGAAATTCAATGACTTTACATTTTTTCTTTCTACTTGGGCAATTCGCCCAGTTAAGCGCTTCCAAATCGCTTCGAATGCTGTTGTAACTGTCTCATCGGTAATGGGCTCTTGATATCATCATTTATCCATGGAGCAGTACGTCTGACGATCTTTGTCATATAGTAGAGGCATTCATGCTGCTTTTTATCACTTCCTAGTAAGATACATCACATCACATTTTGTTCATGATGAACATCTTGAATAGAGTTTGGGTCTTTAGATGATTATTAGCTCGCATAGTGACTGAGGTCATAGCGATTGAAGTCACAAAAGTTTTTAAAACTTCGGTGGTCGCTTGATTTTCTTTATATTCCAACGCTTCATCGTAATAAGTTTCATGATCAGCAACATGATATGGAATGCCATTGGGTTAAGTATGATATCTAATCTATTTGTTATTATTACATCTAATATAGACGAGTTGTTTTCTGTGATTCTTGTAGGTTTATTGGTCACTTGTTCTAATTTATTTTTCTTGATTAACTTTGCTAACATAGCATTTGGTTTACTTAAATCATCATTTAAGTCACATAAGATAAAAAGTGATTTCTTTTTTAAGGACATTTCTCTAAAAAACTTTTCATGATATTCCAAAAGATTCAGATTTTGCATGAGGATGCCTATAGATTTGCGCCAATAATGGGTAAAGGAAGCATAAATACTGAGTGGCTGGCAAACTGTATATCTTCTACGGCAGTATTATTAACTGTTGTAGTTGATATCCTATTTGACTTGAGGGTATCCCTTACAAATATGCATACTCCACCTCCTCGCTCTGCATCACATCGATAAACTTGATAATTTGGAATGTTGATAAAGTTGTTTATCATTTCTGGTGGAGCCATGTTTCACTAACACAGAGTATGTCTATTATTCTTCCTTTACAACAATACAATTTCTTCAAGGCAGACTGGAGGAGAGATTGTGCATTTATATGTTCTATTTTTAATATGTCTGCAGACCTATCAATCACCGGCCGTGCTGACGGTTTTGCGCGGTCACGCCGATTCAGTCGTTTTTGTAGTACTTGTTGCTGTTTAGGAACACTTTGACATTGTCTTTACAGGAAAACGCATTCTGAGTTTTTATAAATAGTTCGGGCTTTATGTCTTTGCTCCAAATCTTCGTTATGTGAAATCGCATATCATCTTTCATGTCACTACTTATTTTGTCACCGATACATCGTAAATTTTCAGAAATGATGCCTTCCATATCATCTTCATTTGTGTCGAGTGCGCCTATGACGCTGTATTAAGATAGATGGTATCAACAACGGCTCCTTCAACGGTTTGGATGTTTGGCGATCCTCTCTTTCTTTTCGTTCCTGTTCTCTTGAAAGCACGGTGGTATAACCCTCTTCATCGGCATTTTGGCAGGATTCTGTCTGCTTACTAATCTCCTGTGTAGTTTTTGTGATCTCTGCATAATGATTGATGACCACTGGTAGCACTACTGGAGCAGGGGGGACAGTAGGAAGGGCAGAGGCACCTTGCATCTGCTGCTGCGCTGTGTCTTCCCAGTGGCGGTTGGGACCGATTTTTTTTTCTCTCTCTCCTAGAGCTTCGTTTAGGTGTTATTTGTGTTGAAGCTTCAGCGCTGGCATTGTCTACCTTGTTGGTTTTTGGTTTCCCTGTGGGCGAGCGCTTAGGTGACGCAGTCTTGGGGGAGACCGGTGTGGTTGTGGGGGCGGAGGACTCCTGGCTGGGTGCACCGG
>BOPN01012425.1:5000-7500 GCA_017312705.2 Penaeus japonicus | reverse complement strand
TGCATTCACACACATATACACACGTACACACACATACACATACACACACATACACACACACACACACACACACACACATATATATATATATATATATATATATATATATATTTATATATATATTTATACTGTATACCCATGATATATAAATGCAAATATTCATCTATGAGAGTATGTCTGTATGCATCCATGCAAACACGTACGTACATACTTGTCTATATATACATCCATGTAGGTAGGTAGGTAGGTATGCACCACTTTATATACATACATTCGTCATATATTATACATCATATAGACAGAGGATGGTTATCACTGGCTTACAGGCAGATCAACAACTAAAAATAAAAGATAAACGCTTAACTGTATCCATGCTTCCACTTCAATCGCCTTTCCGATCACATGAATTATTTGCTTTAATTCCCTGATCTGTCAAGTGCATTGATTGATCCTTAACTTAAATCCTGATGAAAATAGAAACAAAGATCTATCGTATAATCTCAGTAAAGTTTATGAAACACAATGCAAAAATATAAACATTTACTTTTTCTCCCAGGATCGTTTTTCATAAGTGTGATGACGTCATTATTCCGTTTCGTGAAAATTAAGGCAATTCGTAATCACAAATAACACAAGTAATGCTTTGTTCGCGATCAATGTATTGTTTGTTTTTGTTCTTGTTTTAATTGTAGTCTGTCAGTTAGATGACATGCTGGTGTTTGAAGTGTTAGGGGAAGGAACTCATACAGAGAGGAATTGTAAAGGTTTTTCTGCTCTCTCTCTCTCTCTCTCTCTCTCTCTCTCTCTCTCTCTCTCTCTCTCTCTCTCTCTCTCTCTCTCTCTCTCTCTCTCTCTCTCTCTCTCTCTCTCTTTCTCTCTCTCTCTGTTGATATATGCTTCTTTATTAAGCTAGTTACTAGCAAACGCATATTTTTTGACAAGGCTTTACTCTGTAGCTTTGATTCATGTTGCTGTTTTTTTTCTATGTGATAGCTCCTACTTTAATCATTTAGTTTATTCTCATGATACTGAGCTAATGCTAATGTTCAAATACTACTTCATTAAGTTATTTGCATGTTTTAGGTCCGATCCTTTACTAAGATTAATTGAACATCCAATCTATCGGATATGATAAAATTCTAACTCAGACTTATAGGATGAATTCAAAGAATCATTGAATGGTGAATGATATAATTACTACATGACTAAATCGCTGCATCAAAGCAACATGCATATACGGAGTCTGATTAACGAAATAGAAATGAAAGAATGTTTATATTACATAGATATTTACGTAATGTCTTCTGTAATAACAGTTTTACTTTTTTTTTAACGTGTCGCGATATTCCATTCAATTACCACGCAATTAAGAACATTCATTTCGTTTTCCGTTTAAATCACTCCCACATTCTTTGGAACTACATTTTACCCAAGCACAGTAAAGATTTCTAAAGAATTCGTTTAGAAAAGAACGAATACACTTTTGATAGAGGAATGACAGCAGCTAGTCTAACGATCAGTAATATATGAACACCATTTTTTCCCCGGTATGCCTGCTAATTAACTCCACGATGAAAAACACAATGACGAGTCTGGTCCGGCTAATGAGCCATTTTACATTCATTAAACCTGAAAGATCCCATCAACAATGGCTATTGATCTATATAGATTAGATTTTCAAATCAAATGCCTTCCATTTGGCAATTGAATGCACACCATTACGCATTCGAGAAGGATATGTCAAGGGCTTTGCAGATATCTCAAAACATGGTTTAAGGAATTGATAGATATTGATTTAGATACTTCATTATGTGACGGTGAAATACCATAAAAGTGACCATATAGATTGAACACCTCGATAATTATATCAATATGAGTATCAGCGCTTTGATGTCTTGATCTGATATTAATTTTTTGGTCTAATGTAGAGGAAACAAATGAAAAAAAAAAAATGCATCATCTCGCAAATATTTAACTAACCGTGAAGAACAAATAAATAATTTCACAAACACATCATCATCAGACGGAAACTAGTTTTACCACAGCAGGAGGTACATCCAGTGTCAGGGGAGCAATGTATTTGCAGTTCCATTAACGCAACACGGAGCTACAAGCAGGCTGTTGGACACGTTGCATATACTCTTGTGTTTCTCCCTGTGCCTTGTGTCTATAGATCTCCTCTGCCTCTCGAAATTTTGATTCTGTCGCTTATATTCCCCTTCTATTCATGTAAATCCGTCTTGTATTCCTCACACCTTCTTGGACAATGTGAAGGATAAAAGCAGCATGGAATGTTTACTTGTGACTGAGTGGTTTCCATCGATTTCTCTAAAAAGATAAATAAAGAGAGATTGATTGATTATAAAGAGGGGAGGGGGGGGAGAAAGGTGGAGAGAAAGAGAGAGAGAGTGGGTGGAGGGAGGGGAGTAGAGAGCAACAAAGAAGGAGAGAAGGAGAAGAAAAAAGAGTAAGAGAGAGAAGGAGAAAGGAACAACACAAC
>BOPN01012424.1:2500-5000 GCA_017312705.2 Penaeus japonicus | reverse complement strand
ATTTACGACACCGAACTTTTTTTTTTTTTTTTTTTTATACATCCCTTCCCTCTATGACTCTTCCAGCAACTCCTTCAAAGAATCTCAAGAAGAGAGAAAAAGGAGGATACCAAAAAAAACAAACAAAAAAAAAGTTACTGGAAAATAGAACTCTCCCTAGATGTATCACAAAATTCTCGAAAGGACATTTTTAAGGCCAAATTGTCCAAAATCTAAAGTCTTGCTTAATTGGAGGACGCATTATGTGGACTCAGTGTCGGATACAGTATAAGGATGGAAGCGTTGGCACAAAGGAGGGATAGCTGGCCCTTCCCTTTGGTTAGGGATCGTTAGACTATCCTTTGGTTAGGGATAGGTGGACGTCCTTCCGTTTGGAAATGGGTTCTCCTTCTTTTAATTAATGGATAGGTGGACTTTTCTAAGAAGTTGGACCTTCTTTCACTTCGGGATGGGTGGACCTACCTCCACTTTCATAGGGATAGACAGGTCTCCCTTACTCATGGATAGTTGGTCTTTCTTTTTCTTAAGGAATAGGTGGACCTCCTATTAGCCCTTCTTTCCATCTAGGGATAGGCAGATCTATCTCCCTTATTCTTCGAAAGGCAGTTCTTCTTTGATTTAAGGATAGCTGGACCTCCTTTCACATATGGATAGGCAGTCTCTCTTATATCAAGGGACAGGTAGACCTCCTCTAGCATGGGGATAGTGGCTCTCCTTTCATCTAGGGATAGACACCTCTCCTCTTATCTAAGGTTAGGCCGTCCTCCTTTTTATATATATATATAGGAACAGCTGGGTTTTTTCTTTAATTTGGGGTGGGTCGTTCTCCCCTTTATTTTCGGATGGTTGGCTTTTCCCTCTGTTAGGCTCGGAAAGACATTTCCTTATTTAGGGATGGTCAAACATTCCCTTTGTATTTAAGGGCGGGTGGGTTTTCCTGAAGATAAAGTTTGTTTGTCTCTTTAGACTTTCTGGAATCTCTGTCTCTGTAATTATATCTCATAGTCTGTATCTAAGTCTCTCTCTCTCTATTTCTCTCTCTCTATTTCTTTCTCTCTCTCTCTCTCTCTCTCTCTCTCTCTCTCTCTCCTCTTTTTCTCTCTCTTTCTTTCTTTTTCTTTCTCTCTCTCTCTCTCGGTCTCTCTCTCTCTCTCACTCTTTCTCTCACTCACTCTTTCTCTCACTCACTCTTTCTCTCTACCTGTCTCTCACCCTAATCTCTAACCTTCAAGCTAATCACAATGCCGATAACAAAAGCAATAGTGATAACTAAGAGCACATGATACAACAAAAATTCAAACTCACTTGATGAATTCTAACACAAGTAGACAACTCAATAGACTTTGTCCTACTCGGAAACCCTCTCCGTTTCCGGGTTTCCTTTGAATTTTGAAGCTTCGTGGAATATACTGCTGGGTTTCCACGATAGGCCTACATACCACACTCTTCGGTCCCCAGCTGAAGTCTCGTCCTTTCAGACCTACGAGAGTATTTGGTTTTCTTCCTTCCTCTTCTTGTTTATTTATTTTTTTTTCTTTTCTTCTGTTTCTTCCTTCCTCTTCTTCTGTTTCTTGCTTTTCTTTTTCTTCTTCTGTTTCGTCCTTTTCTTCTTCTTCTTCTGTTTCGTCCTTTTCTTTTTCTTTTTCTGTTTCTTCCTTTTCTTCTTCTTCTTCTTCTGTTTCGTCCTTTTCTTTTTCTTCTTCTGTTTCGTCCTTTTCTTTTCCTTCTTCTGTTTCGTCCTTTTCTTTTCCTTCTTCTGTTTCTTGCTTTTCTTCTTCTTCTTCTGTTTCTTGCTTTTCTTTTTCTTTTTCTGTTTCTTCCTTTTCTTTTCCTTCTTCTGTTTCGTCCTTTTCTTTTCCTTCTTCTGTTTCTTGCTTTTCTTTTGATTCTTCTGTTTCTTGCTTTTCTTTTTCTTTTTCTGTTTCTTCCTTTTCTTTTCCTTCTTCTGTTTCGTCCTTTTCTTTTCCTTCTTCTGTTTCTACCTTTTCTTTTCCTTCTTCTGTTTCTTGCTTTTCTTCTTCTTCTGTTTCTACCTTTTCTTTTCCTTCTTCTATGTCTTCCTTTTCTTCTTCTTCTTCTTCTTCTGTTTTTACTCTTTCTTTATCTTTTGTTTTCTTCGAGTTATTCTTCTGCTACTTACCTATTCTTCACCTTGTCTTTCTTTCCTTTTGGGTTTTACTGTCTTCTTCTTCTTCTTCTTCTTCTGGTTATTCTCTCTCTTTCTCTTTGTTTTTATTCTTCAACTTCTTCTATTACTTCTCCGTCTTTCTTCTTCCACTATGTTTATCTAATTCTTGTATTTTTTTTTTCGTTTCTCTCTCTATATATGTATGTATATATATATAGAAGCCCAAGAGCACCATCTCTCCCCAGCGGCAGAGACCGACCCCCCTCGAGCGACAGGGCGAGAAACCCCGAAATCCTCACGTACGTCTCAACCGTACTTCCTTCGCCGGTGCTAGTACGTTATGCCTCTTATCCTACAAGTACGAAGGATAAT
>BOPN01012423.1:7500-10000 GCA_017312705.2 Penaeus japonicus | reverse complement strand
CCACCCTCCTCCCCCACTCACCTCCACCACCCTCCTCCCCCACTCACCTCCACCACCCTCCTCCCCCACTCACCTCCACCACCCTCCTCCCCCACTCACCTCCACCACCCTCCTCCCCCACTCACCTCCACCACCCTCCTCCCCCACTCACCTCCACCACCCTCCTCCCCCACTCACCTCCACCACCCTCCTCCCCCACTCACCTCCACCACCCTCCTCCCCCACTCACCTCCACCACCCTCCTCCCCCACTCACCTCCACCACCCTCCTCCCCCACTCACCTCCACCACCCTCCTCCCCCACTCACCTCCACCACCCTCCTCCCCCACTCACCTCCACCACCCTCCTCCCCCACTCACCTCCACCACCCTCCTCCCCCACTCACCTCCACCACCCTCCTCCCCCACTCACCTCCACCACCCTCCTCCCCCACTCACCTCCACCACCCTCCTCCCCCACTCACCTCCACCACCCTCCTCCCCCACTCACCTCCACCACCCTCCTCCCCCACTCACCTCCACCACCCTCCTCCCCCACTCACCTCCACCACCCTCCTCCCCCACTCACCTCCACCACCCTCCTCCCCCACTCACCTCCACCACCCTCCTCCCCCACTCACCTCCACCACCCTCCTCCCCCACTCACCTCCACCACCCTCCTCCCCCACTCACCTCCACCACCCTCCTCCCCCACTCACCTCCACCACCCTCCTCCCCCACTCACCTCCACCACCCTCCTCCCCCACTCACCTCCACCACCCTCCTCCCCCACTCACCTCCACCACCCTCCTCCCCCACTCACCTCCACCACCCTCCTCCCCCACTCACCTCCACCACCCTCCTCCCCCACTCACCTCCACCACCCTCCTCCCCCACTCACCTCCACCACCCTCCTCCCCCACTCACCTCCACCACCCTCCTCCCCCACTCACCTCCACCACCCTCCTCCCCCACTCACCTCCACCACCCTCCTCCCCCACTCACCTCCACCACCCTCCTCCCCCACTCACCTCCACCACCCTCCTCCCCCACTCACCTCCACCACCCTCCTCCCCCACTCACCTCCACCACCCTCCTCCCCCACTCACCTCCACCACCCTCCTCCCCCACTCACCTCCACCACCCTCCTCCCCCACTCACCTCCACCACCCTCCTCCCCCACTCACCTCCACCACCCTCCTCCCCCACTCACCTCCACCACCCTCCTCCCCCACTCACCTCCACCACCCTCCTCCCCCACTCACCTCCACCACCCTCCTCCCCCACTCACCTCCACCACCCTCCTCCCCCACTCACCTCCACCACCCTCCTCCCCCACTCACCTCCACCACCCTCCTCCCCCACTCACCTCCACCACCCTCCTCCCCCACTCACCTCCACCACCCTCCTCCCCCACTCACCTCCACCACCCTCCTCCCCCACTCACCTCCACCACCCTCCTCCCCCACTCACCTCCACCACCCTCCTCCCCCACTCACCTCCACCACCCTCCTCCCCCACTCACCTCCACCACCCTCCTCCCCCACTCACCTCCACCACCCTCCTCCCCCACTCACCTCCACCACCCTCCTCCCCCACTCACCTCCACCACCCTCCTCCCCCACTCACCTCCACCACCCTCCTCCCCCACTCACCTCCACCACCCTCCTCCCCCACTCACCTCCACCACCCTCCTCCCCCACTCACCTCCACCACCCTCCTCCCCCACTCACCTCCACCACCCTCCTCCCCCACTCACCTCCACCACCCTCCTCCCCCACTCACCTCCACCACCCTCCTCCCCCACTCACCTCCACCACCCTCCTCCCCCACTCACCTCCACCACCCTCCTCCCCCACTCACCTCCACCACCCTCCTCCCCCACTCACCTCCACCACCCTCCTCCCCCACTCACCTCCACCACCCTCCTCCCCCACTCACCTCCACCACCCTCCTCCCCCACTCACCTCCACCACCCTCCTCCCCCACTCACCTCCACCACCCTCCTCCCCCACTCACCTCCACCACCCTCCTCCCCCACTCACCTCCACCACCCTCCTCCCCCACTCACCTCCACCACCCTCCTCCCCCACTCACCTCCACCACCCTCCTCCCCCACTCACCTCCACCACCCTCCTCCCCCACTCACCTCCACCACCCTCCTCCCCCACTCACCTCCACCACCCTCCTCCCCCACTCACCTCCACCACCCTCCTCCCCCACTCACCTCCACCACCCTCCTCCCCCACTCACCTCCACCACCCTCCTCCCCCACTCACCTCCACCACCCTCCTCCCCCACTCACCTCCACCACCCTCCTCCCCCACTCACCTCCACCACCCTCCTCCCCCACTCACCTCCACCACCCTCCTCCCCCACTCACCTCCACCACCCTCCTCCCCCACTCACCTCCACCACCCTCCTCCCCCACTCACCTCCACCACCCTCCTCCCCCACTCACCTCCACCACCCTCCTCCCCCACTCACCTCCACCACCCTCCTCCCCCACTCACCTCCACCAC
>BOPN01012422.1:0-7500 GCA_017312705.2 Penaeus japonicus | reverse complement strand
AATAAAACTCGGTATAAATATAAATATATAAGCAACAGAGTATCTACTCTACAGACCAGTGTGCTAGATTTAATAGAGTGGTATTTTAATTACAACTTTCAGTAACGTTAGACATTAAAACATTATAAATAATACTAAAGGATCCAGAGAATAAGACAAAGTTGATACAAGAACATTAAACAAAATGTCTCGGCCAAACAACAATTCTAGTATTGATAACAGTCAACCTGATGATAATCGTGATATCATCCATACTGAGAGTGAAACCTGTGAAACATCAAAGGATATGAAGATGAAAGTAAATAGAATTAATACATTTGGGGAACATCATCAATATGCTCATCACCCAATCGTTATTGCTGAAGCTGGTTTTTATAAAGTAAACCAATCGGTATTTTGCTTCAAATGTGGATTAAATATTGATATTGATGAAATTAATAATACAGATGATATTGTAGAATTACATACAACCAAAAACCCAAGCTGCATATTTGCTCGAAATTTACCTCCACTTCCGAGATCAAGATTATTTGATCAATATGATGATGACCTGAGATATGAAGTGAACAGATTGGGAACTTTTATAGATTGGCCATGTGTACCAATGGAACCTATGGAATTATCCAAAGCTGGCTTTTTTTATTCAAGAATAGAAAATAAATGTATTTGTTATAAATGTGGATTACGAGTGAATATTCTAACAGATAAACGTTATGAATCACATCATTCAATGTTATTTGCACATGCTAAAGAACGCCCTGATTGTGCATTTGCATTGAATTTAAATGAAGGGAATGTTCCTATTCATATGAGTAAAATTATAAAAAAGATTACAAGCAAATATAGGAATAGTCATGATAAAGACGCTAGTAAGACTACTGAAAAAGAAATCAACATTTCAACAACATTGGATAAACGTAAGTAGTGATAATGTTGATGGTTTAATTTAACAAATATTATACTTATATATATATTAATGACTAATATCACCACCAAATATTTATAGCATTGGGTTAATACATTTAGAACTAATTGGTCGTTCATTTAATTTCAGATAACTGGAACGTGACCAATGTAAATCATATTCTCCGCCCTTACACTCCACCAAAACATAAAAATTATACATTACCAGAATCTCGTAAGAAGACGTTTAATACATGGCCTCTGGAAGACAAAGATTTAAAAGAGAGACTGATAGAAGCCGGTTTTTTTTATACAGGTGAAACATACACATGTTTTTTTTTATGAGCATGTATAATAATAGAATAATATCAATAAATAAAACCATAGTGAAATAATATATTATTATTCTGATTTAGCATAATATTTCATATTTCATGTACATCTCTTCAGGAAAAGGTGACCATGTTATTTGCTTCCAATGTGGTGTTGGTATACGTAATTGGGAGAGTTATGACGACCCATTAACGCAACACGCCATGTGGAGTCCTAGTTGTTGTTTCATTCATATTTTTGCGGGACAGCCTTTTATTGACCAGGTAAGATAATATAATATAGCTCTCTCTCTCTATATATATATATATATATATATATATATATATATGAACTGAGTTCATTGTGACAAATGGATAAAAAGTGGTATAAAAGAGACTGAATACTTTCACAACACAAGAGATGTAATTACATCTCTTGTGTTGTGAAAGTATTGTCTCTTTTATACCACTTTTTATATATACATATATACATATATATATATATATATATATATATGTATATATATATATATATATATATATATATATATTTATTTATTTATTTATATATATATTTTTTTTCTTTTTTCTTTTTTTTATACGCATATATACATATGTGCGTATGTAGGTAAGTAGGTTCGTGAGCATAGTGTATGAAAGGGTATAACAATTCAAGAGGAACTCTTCTCGAATAAAAAGGCTAACTTGATCAAGAGGAAACACCCCGTCCGCCATCTCTCCTTCCTGAGAGGATTCCCTTAGCATCAGCCAAAGTGACAGCCGTCGCCTCATCCATGACAATGAGACGAGAGAAATATGGATGAAGAGAGGAGAAAGGAGAGAGGAAGAGGAAAAGAGGGTAGGGAGAAGGAGGGAGGAGAAAGAAGGAGGAGAGAGAGGAAGAAAAAAGGGGGAGAAGAGAGAGAGAGGAGAGAGAAGGAAAAAGAGGAAGAAGAAAGGGGGAGGGGGAGGAAGACCAAAGATGGAGGAGAGAGAGGGAGAGGAGAAAGAGGAAGGAAAAAGGGAGAGGAGAGAGAGAGAAAAGAGAGAGGGGAAGGAGAAGGATGGAGGAGAAAGAGGGGAGAAGAAGGAAGGAGAAAGATAAGAGAGGGAATGGGTTTATTTATTCCCCTTTGACGCGGGTTCTGGTGCTCTGTCGCTATGGAACAAAATGGACAAATCATAGGGATCTTGCATGGATATATGCCGTCAGAAAATATATTTTCTAATAATAGACAGTAAAAGACATACAGAGAAGTAAGACATAATGATTTCTTCTTATTATTATAAATAATTAAAATGATACATAACATACACCCACACACACACCCACACTTATATATATGTTTGTATTTATATAAATATATACATACATACATACACACAAACACGCACGCATACACACACACACACACATATATATAAATATGTGTATATGTATACAGTATATATATATATATATTTATATATATATATATATATATATATATATATATAAATATGTATATATATATACATATATGTCTGCATATACATATACATACATATACAAATACACACACAAACTACACAGATTTAATGATTTGAATAATAATAACAATTATAATGATAATGACAATGATTTGATAATGACATTGATGTCGATAACAACATCAACACCAACAATAATAATAACAATAATAATGATAATGATAATTTAGATAATCACAATAAAGATAAAGATAATATCAATAACAATAATAATGACAACAACAATATTGCACAAATAATCTAGACTCCGACTTTCTAATCCATTCCCAATCATGATTCGAACCTTGCATAATTTGCTAAATCAATTCATAACATGAAAGCTATTTGCATATCTCCCCAGGTATGCAGTTTCGCAATTCACTTCTCCTTCAGCGAAAAAAAGAATAAAAAGTGCAACGTGCAATGCGAAAAAAGTTGTGCAATAAAAAAGACGTGCAATGAGTTTAATAAGCTCATCAAAGTGCGCACCCTTTTTGCTCATTGCATGTTCATTGCAAGAAAGTATTCAAATATCATTGGTTTATCATCAAGCAAAAACGTCAAATTTGCATTGGATTTACGCTGTCGAGTTCAGCTTTTTGTTGTATCTGCTTCGCGCTATATGGTGTAAGGGCAGTAGATAGACAGATAGGTGGACAGGCAGATGTATAGATAGGCAGATAGATGGGTAGGTAGATAGATAGGTAGACAGATATAGACGGGGGTGGAACAATGGTTGCGTGTGAGAATGAGAATGAGAGAGAGAGAGATGCAGATAGAGAGAGAGAGAGAGAGAGGTATATACATATATATATGAATATATATATATATGTGTGTGTGTGTGTGTGTGTGTATATATATATATATATATATATATATATATATATATATATGTATACACACACATACACACACACACACATATATCACATATATATATATATATATATATATATATATATATATATATATATAATATATATATATATATATATATATATATATATACGCATATATATACATATATACATACATACATATAGAGAGACAGAAAAATAAGAATAAAACAAAAACAAAAACAAAAATAATAAGGACGAAATGCAAGACAATAGACTTTAAATATAAATAAACCCAGAATGAATGTAAACGAGGTTAAGTCATCTTTGCAGAAAGATAAATATATGGATACGAGAAAAAAAGTGATAATGTGTTGATACTGAATATCAGATTTAGTCTCGTCAACTATAACGATATGTATACTAAATGTGATGTTTTATCATATCAAACCTTTCCTGTGTTAAGGGTGTCGCAGTGGTGAATATATTCGATTTTGATTCTCTGGTTATAGTTGGTGGAAGTTAAGCATAACCATTTCTTGATGGATATGGAATGATTATGACAGTGTTAGTAATGATGGCAACGTTAGATAGAGTAATATTTGTGAAATTGATGGCAAAAATCATAATGACAATAATGATCATAATGATAATTACAACAACAGCAAAAAGAGTGGTGATGATAATAATAATGATGATAATGATAATAATATCAACAATGATAATAAGGATGATAATAATAACAATGATAACAATGAGAATAACAATAATGATAATAATGTAAACAATAATGATAATAATAATAATTATGATAATGATGATAACATCGTAATATTATCACCAGTGATAAAAGCAATAATAATGACAAGGATGATGATAATAATGATAGTGACGACAATGTCAAAAACAACGGCAATTACGCCACAAAAAAACAACAAAACCCAGCCAATTAAAAGGAACCGAAAAAAGACTTCTTCACTCCAGCAGGGTACCTCAGGGGACGGAGGTTCAGCCGTGTGTAAAATGAGAAGGTCTTATGAGTGGGAAAGATAAAATGAGGTAGTTAATGAGGATAATCAGTGAGTGGATGTCTTAGATTAAGTAGCTGGATGGTAATTTATGGAGATGTAGAGTATATTTCCTCTTTAAATACCCATCAGTCTGTAGGCATGTGTCTACGTATCATATTCGTATGTGAGGGTCTATATACTAAGAGATGTTTGGGTTAGTGTTAATCACATTTACTTATTCGTCGTAGCCATTATACTCATAAAAAACACTTTTATTAGAGAGATACCGATGGATTGAGACAATAAAGCGGATAATTATACTAACACTTCTAAGAATAACGCACAAAATGAAAAAAAGCATAAAGAAAGGAAAATAAAAAACTTGCTTCATAATGACTTACTTAACAATACATACCCATCACGATAGACGTATCATAACTTCATACCTTTAATTAGCAAACCACAAATACCACGGAGTCATGGCGCCACGTACACAGTAAGCTCGTTATCGTAATCATAATAACAGCTCGGCCGATAAATACAAGCCACTTAGTCATTAAATCATGACCTCGTTAAGCTGAGCTCTAACAGGTCGTTTCAACTATAATTACCATGTCCCTGCCGACAGCTTGTTAATAGTATCATGGCTCAGAGAGGCATGATGAACTAAAGAAAACTGTTATTTGTATCAGCATATCTATGCTTATCTATTGCATGTATTTGAGCTGTAAATGTGTGTGGTGTATATATATATATATATATATATATATATATATATATATATATATATATATATATATATATATATATATGTATATATACATATATATTCATATACATATAAACACATATATGTACACACACATGTATATATATACATATATATACATGTATATACATACACACATACATATATATATATATATATATATATATATATATATATATACATATATATATATACATATATATATATGTATACGTATACATATACATACATATATATATATATATATATATATATATATATATATATATATATATATATATATATATATATATATATATCACACAATTATACTCATACACACACGCGCATAAAGATAGCCCTCTTTGATTCTGTCTTTATTACGCTATATACACCGTAATTATGACACGAAGATATTTCGGCGAATACTTAAATCTCCTTTGGCTATAATCAAAGTTATATTACCCTAGGGCATAAACTATCACGTTTGCCTGAAGAAGACTGAAGTGCGGAGGAAAGCCGTTCCGATGTTACTAAATTTGTCAAGTTTATATTTGTTTGCATGTGGTGGAATTCGCTCTAAATCATATAGAAATTTCACATTATAATCATTTCATTATTAACAGCAATTGCCAAATAATATATATATATATATATATATATACATATATGTATATATATATATACATATATGTATATATATATCTATGTGTATGTATATATATTTATATACATTGTATATATATATATATATATATATATATATATATATATATATATATATATATGTATATATATATGTATATATGTATATATGTATATATATAAATATTTGTAAATTTATGCATACATATATATATATATATATATATATATATATATATATATATATATATATATATACATATATATATATTTAAGTATGCATATACATAAGTAAATATATGTATATAAATATACACATAAGTACATACATATATATATATATATACATATATATATATATATATATATATATATATAATTATATTTATATACACACATATATAAATATATGTATCATCGTTATTACAGGAAGTACTGCAAATGCAGTTTCCAGATACCCGGTAACATTATATGTGAAATGCCCTAGCAACATAATGAAGCCCCCATAATCAAGTTGCTAAAAGCGTGCAACATGATTTGGAGAAGCCGAACCATCCTCCACTCGTGCGATCCATCCATACTATTTGCATATTGAAAAGGGGAGAACCCAAATTATCCGTTTCCTCTCCTCTTACTGCAATCACGAAATGCTTGTTTAAGGTCACGAAAAGAATGGTTGATTGTTGAATGTTTTATTATCTAGTATTTCGGGATTTGCTTTATGTACTAGAACACCTGAGGCTTTACTTTCTAGTAGGCTTGGATAACCATGTCCTCCGGGTTGATGCTGATCACTAATATCTAAATGTGGTATCTTTAGAAATTGGCAAAGATTTTAACTTGATAGTGTGTAATGAACCACGGGGAATACTCTTACCAACATTTATGCAACTTTTTGTAAAGACCAAACTTTTATTATCATTATCAATTATCTCTATTATCAGTTATTATCACCATTATCATTGGTGTTATCATTATCAATCATAATAGTTATTATCATCATTATCATTGTTGTTATCATTATCAGTATTTTTATCAATGTCATTATTATTTTTTAAATCATCATCAATATCTCTATTATGCCAATTATTAGTATCATCAAGATTATTGCTATCACTATTTTGATAATAATTACCATTATTATTTTGATGATTACTATAATTATATTGTTACACTTATTATCATTATTGTTGTCATCATTATTTAACTCAGTCCCCAAAGTTAGTTTCCTTTCATTTATT
Source organism: Penaeus japonicus (assembly GCA_017312705.2). Taxonomy (NCBI): domain Eukaryota; kingdom Metazoa; phylum Arthropoda; class Malacostraca; order Decapoda; family Penaeidae; genus Penaeus; species Penaeus japonicus. The sequence goes on along the minus strand of BOPN01012422.1, from coordinate 297 downwards.
TCTATGATGTATGATGCTTAACTTGTTCCACTTCCGAATCATAAGTTATTTGCCGATGATTGTGCAATATGGCAAGATTCCAACACTGTACAATTGTCGGCAAATAAAGTGCAGGGGACACTGTGCAAGTCTATTCACTCCACAAGTGTTTTTCTCTTTTTCAATGATAAACCTGAAGCAGTTTCCCAATATCCGTCCAAAACTCGTTTAAACTGCTTTACCAAGTAGATTAAATCAGATCAAATTAGATTAATTTAATTGGCTTAAATTGGAAAGGGCAATCATAGACCGAACGCT
>BOPN01012421.1:7500-11737 GCA_017312705.2 Penaeus japonicus | reverse complement strand
TTAATAAATGAAAGTTCCTCAAGCAGTGTCAAAAGATCAGATTCTGTTCTCAGAGTCCGTACAATGTATAAGCAGATTCATCATCATGAAGCCTGGGTCTAACCCTCTGCTCCAGAGCGATCCTGATCGTCGCCGTGACCAGTAGCTCTTTTGCTTCCGGGGAATGAGAGCTGTTGTTTTGACTGGGAAATCAGATTTAAGAGGGGTGGGGCCAGATACCCTCACTTACTGGCTCACTACCTCTCGGTCTACTTCAGTGAGGATGGGCATTTATTTTTTATACACGTGCAGGGCCTGTGCATAATACATGCTTGCATGTTCATAAGCGTTCTCGTGCCAGCACTCATGTATGTGACTATATATAGATTGCATACACAGCATAGACGCATATAGATATACAAATATGCAATCATACACACATTCCAAGCAATGTGTCTACCGTGTCTACGCGTGCATACACTCGCACGTGAATTATAATGTGCCCATGCATTATATAGTAGGGAATAGTATATATATTTGGCAATATCGTATGTATGGTGGTTATTTACTAGTTAGCACCTGTTCCGTATAAGCGTCCCTTATGTGACCATGGCCGTTAGGGTTTCTATCACTTGAGATTGGGCATCCATTAGGATTAATTTTTTTCCCTGGCTGATACTCCCCCGCAAGGTGGTTGAATTATTAGATTTATGAACACTGAAATCATGACATATGTGATTCTGTAGTATAATGTAGTCACAAACTGGGAATGGATTTTACTCAGGCCAGATGATGAAAGGAAGTTGGCTACCTTTGACCCTTGGCACTGGCGTGGCATCTATGGGGAACGTGGGTGCGATGTTTGACTCATTTTCTATTGGTTTAGCTTGGATGGTATGATTTTATATTAGGAGATATTCAGATATCCTCAGATGCTTTCACACTGTATGGTATACTTACAATTCACTATAATAGATGGTATAATTTTATGTTTTCCTTCATTTATATTGTGGCACACTTTGGCACTCTTGCCTTTGAAAGAACAAGCTTTCCTATGACATTCTTTCTTTTTTTCAATTTTCTATAACACTAGGGCAATTTCTGATTTCTATTTCGTTGGTGTATATACACTCTTGATATTTACAGATATTTTCACCTTATGTTGTGCCACCACGAATCACTGGATATACATAATTTTACACTTAATATCGCTGAGACCTAACATCGACACCTCTCCTACTTGTTGCCAGATATGTATCCTATATGTATATATATATATGAATGAATATATAGACATATAAATAAATGTGTATATGTATATCATTATTATCGTCAGCCTGTATCATTGCACTGCAGGACATAGGCCTCTCTCTATCTTTTCCAGACATTCTGGTCTTGTGTCATCTGATTCTAGTTTACTCCTGCGAAATTCGTTATAACATCCCTCCATCTTATATTTGGTCTTGCCCTTGGTCTCTTTGTGTCTTGTATTTCCCATTCTGTTTTTGTCTTTGTCCACCTGTTGTCCTGTCTCCGATATATATGTCCTGCCCACTCTTCAGATATCCTTACTTTTGTTTGTTGCCTGATCCATGTAGCTCCTTTCCTGTCTCTTAAGCTAACTCCTATCATAAGCCTTTCCATTCTTTTTTACTAATTTCCTTTGAAGTACTTTGGTCGTAGTCCATGTTTCTGGCCCATATGCTATGACGGGGATGATATTGGTCAATAACATTTCTCTTTAGACATAGTGGCAGACGACCTCGTAATATATTACTTAGCCTGATTCGCCGTTTTATCTCGGTTTCGCAGGATGTGTTCCTCTGGATGAGTTGCCCTAGGTATACATACTCGTTTACTGCTTCTAGTACCTCGCCCTGTATTTGTATTTGCTCAACTGGGGTTCGGCTGTTGAATAATGACTTTAGTCTTTTCCATGTTCATTTTAAAACCAATCTTCAGACTTTCTCTATTCAAATCGCTTAGTAATTGTTGTAATTCATTTCTTGACTCGCCGAAAAGAACAATGTCATCTGCAAATCTTAGATTGCTTAAGTGTTCATCTCGTATTTTGATCTCTTTCTCCTTCCAATCTAACTTCTTGAATACTTCCTGTAAGCAAGTTGTAAATAGTTTCGGTAAGATGGTGTCGCCCTGCCTAACACCCTTTTTATTGGTTTCTGCGTGCATTTTGATGGTCGCTGTACCATCTCTATATATAGCCTCTAATAATCTACAACATATTTCCTCTACTCCTTGTTTACGAATTGCATCTAGTACTGCTGCTATCTGTGTACCGAGTCGAAAGCCTTTTCGTAATCTACGAATGCCATACACAGAGGCTTAATAAATTCGTTTGTTTTCTCTCTTATTTGGGTTAGTGTGTGGATATGGTCTGTAGTTGAGAATCTGCTGCGGAAGCCTGTTTGTTCCCTGGTTTGTTTTGAATCTAATGTATCGGTGATGCGGGCTGTGATGAGTTTTGTGAAGTCTGTAGATTAAAATTATTATTGCGTATTTTTCCAGGATTTCGGAGTTTTACCGTCGCTTAGACACGTTATAAAGATTGGCCAGTTTTACTGCTGCAATCTCTACTGCATCTTGAATCAGATCTATACCAATGTCATCTTCTCCTAGTGCCTTTTATTGCCCTTTTTACTTCCTCTACCATAATGTTTGGTATGTCTCCAATTGTTGTGTTTGTCTCTTTACGTGATTGATCGTATGAGTGGTATAAGTTGCAATTGAGGTCTTCTAATACTTTGATAATTTCATTTTTATTGTATGTCACCTCTCCATTGGGTTTCTCTACTGCATACATTTGGTTTTTCCCTTTGCCGAGCCTCCTCTTTGTTGCCTTACGGCTGATGCCGGAAAGCAGAGCTTCATTTATTTTTCGTATGATAAATTTGCACACATATTCTTTCTCCTTCTTGTTTATCGTCTTAGTCAGCTCTACCGATTCTGTTTTGTCTCTGATTGATGTTATTTTCATGTCCCTATCCTGTTTCATAATTTTTTTATTGTCTCTACCGAAAGCTTACTATTTTTTTTTTTTTCGTTTTTACCGCCTATTTCAAGTGCAGCTTCCTTTAATATCTAACTGAATTGGTCATTCATTTGGTCTATGTCAAGATCTTCGAGAGCTGAGTAACTGTTTCAGATAGTTAAGACTGAATTCCGTCGCCCTATTCTTAATATTAATTAGATTAACGAGAGGCATTTGTATGAGCTTATTTCGTTCTCTTCTTAGCTGTAATCTAACTCGACTTCTGACCAGTCTATGGTCGCTATCGACATTTACTTTATTGATAATGTTTACGTCTTGTACAACGTCGCGCCTGTTGGTGATTATGAAGTTAATTTCGTTCTTAGGGCTCTTCCGAGGAAGGAGTTCAAGCCCCCGCGCCACGGCAAGGCGGTTCCTTATTGCGGGGGTGCCGGAAGGTGATTTCCATGTCCATTTCCTCCTGGGTCTTTTTTCGAAGAATATATTCATAATTTTAAAGGATTGAGCTTCGGCGAATTCTATTAGCATTTGCTCTCTCTCATTTCTGGTGCCTATATCGTGTTTTCCAACCGAGGTTTCCCTATCTTCCCTAATTCCTATCTTGGCATTAAAATCCCCTATTATCACGGTAAAATGGGTTTTTGCTCTATCGGTAGCTGCTTGAACATCTTCATAGCAACTCGCTATCTCTTCATCACTATGACTGCAGGTAGGAGCGTATACTTGGATAATTTTTAGGTTATATCTGTCGTTTAGTTTCAGTATTACAGAAGCTACTCTTTCGCTCCACTATAGAATTAATATTCTTTTCGAGGCGCTTGTGAACTAAGAAACCTACTCCTAATTCTTGTTTTGTATCCAGGGATTTACCTCACCAATATAGTAAGTATCTATCATTTAGTAATTTCTGCTATTCGCCTCGTCTTCTAAATTCAGAAATCCTACTATATCCCACTTAATAAATGAAAGTTCCTCAAGCAGTGTCAAAAGATCAGATTCTGTTCTCAGAGTCCGTACAATGTATAAGCAGATTCATCATCATGAAGCCTGGGTCTAACCCTCTGCTCCAGAGCGATCCTGATCGCCGCCGTGACCAGTAGCTCTTTTGCTTCCGGGGAATGAGAGCTGTTGTTTTGACTGGGAAATCAGATTTAAGAGGGGTGGGGCCAGATACCCTCACTTACTGGCTCACTACCTCTCGGTCTACTTCAGTGAGGATGGGCATTTATTTTTTATACACGTGCAGGG
>BOPN01012420.1:7500-11738 GCA_017312705.2 Penaeus japonicus | reverse complement strand
GAGAGAGAGAGAGAGAGAGAGAGAGAGAGAGAGAGAGAGAGAGAGAGAGAGAGAGAGAGAGAGAGAGAGAGAGAGAGAGAGAAAGAGAGAGAGAGAGAGTCACGAGAGGCCACAGTGCCAGTGCCAATGCTCTGAATACCAGAAAACCCAAACGTATCCGGTCGGGAATCCTGTAATAGGAGGTGAGAGGAATGTCCCACAAACATTCACTCAAAACATGCTGGTGTTTGCTGATGTTTCATGCAGCGCTTGTAAGCGTTTGTGGTCATCTATCTCACTCAAACCCTGACGTTGATTTACGTCATAGATTAATTTCCTTTTGAGGGGACTATATATAACTCTGAAACCATCCCGTTTTTCATATTGCATGGGCTGTTCTCTGTATAAATTGCAGATCTAAAAAAATATATGAACAGGATATTTTATACTATGTTTGTGCGTGTATGTGTTCGCACGAGGAAGCCTGATATGTTCTGCTGATGCAATTTCGTATTCATATCAAAATGTTTCGGTTAGTTGAGGTGATTCGTGATAGCTGATATTCATGAAAATTGCAACAAAATTTGGAAGTTATAACGAACGCAAACTAATCAGAATTTGATCGTGATAATTCAACAAAATGATTGCACTGATAACAAGGAAAAGGTTAATACGGATGAGTGAGATAATGAAGATAAGGATGATGATCACAACAATAAGATGATAAGGATTATGCAGTAACACTGATAACGATGGCAACTGAGATAATGATGATAATGATAATCATTCAAGTACAGCTACTACTTCAGCATCAACATCATCATCACAAGAATAATAATTATAATCGTCACCGTCACCATCATTACATCATACCCATAATTATCATCATTATCATAATTATCCCCACCATCCCCTACCGCATCTCCACCCCCATCCCCATCCCCATCCCCATCCCCATCCCCATCCCCATCCCCATCCCCATCCCCATCCCCATCCCCATCCCCATCCCCATCCCCATCCCCATCCCCATCCCCATCCCCATCCCCATCCCCATCCCCATCCCCATCCCCATCCCCATCCCCATCCCCATCCCCATCCCCATCCCCATCCCCATCCCCATCTCCATGCCCATCCCCATCCCCATCAGTTTATTCCATCATATTATCGAAACATGATTACAAAAAGTGAGAAAAGAAAAAGGAAAAAAGAAAGGAAAAAGAAAACAGACATACAAGACCAAGCCACGTAGCAAAGTGCCGAAGCGAAATTCCACAAAGTCATCATGATAAAAGCGTCCATTGAAGTGTACCTTTTCGGGCCCTTTGGAACTATTCCCTGGAGCCACGTTGGGCTGGTGAGATGCAGTGATTTTGCGTAACAAAGCGAAAAGTAATTTGAGAGAGGGAGGAAGAAGGAGTGGGGAGTTGGAGGGAGGGAGGGAGGGAGGGAGGGAGGGAGGGAGGGAGGGAGGGAGGGAGGGAGGGAGGGAGGGAGGGAGGGAGGGGGGAGGGAGGGAGGGAGGGAGGGAGGGAGGGAGGGAGGAAGAAGGAGTGGGGAGTTGGAGGGAGGGAGGGAGGGAGGGAGGGAGAGAGAAGGAGGGGGGGGAGGGAGGGAGGGAGAGAGAGGGAGGGAGGGAGGGATAGGTAAGGAGGGAGGGAGGGAGGGAGGGAGAAGGAGTGGGGAGTTGGAGGGAGGGAGTGAGGGAAAGAGACGGAGTGGGTAGAAGGAGGGAAGGAAAGGGGAGAGGGGGTAGGGTGGGATTGTAGGAAAGAGTGATTGAGGAAGGAGGTGAGGTGGAGGGATTCGCGAAGTGGGAAGCAAGAGAGGGAAAGAGGATGGGAGGGAGGGAGTCAGATGGAGAAGATGGGAGATAAAGAAAGAGGGAAAGAGAGAGAGGTATTTAGGGAGAACGAAAAAGAGAGAGAGGAAGGAAACGGAAAAGGAGGAAATCTGATGAAGACGCAGGGATGGGGGGAGGGAAGAGAGATTGAGGAAGGGAGGAATGGAGATGGACTGAGAGAGGTAAAGAAAAAGAAAAAAAAAATTGATAAAGAGCTAGCTAACTAGAGATAGACAGATAGATAGATAAATAGGTAGAAATAAAGATAGAGAGAGAGAGATAGTAAGAGAGACAAATACGTTATCCACATTATAAAACATACAAATACAGCATCTATATATTTTTTTCAGATGATGATATATCTTTCTTATCTGTAACTGATATTCATTTTCGCTCACTTGAACAATTCGGCAGAAATAATTGCTGTTCCAATGTTCAATACATTGATAACATTATTTTCTTTGAAACTCGGATAACCTATAAATCTGTTATTGACAGACTTAAATAGGATTAAAATATATTCCCTCTACTAACAGATGCGTGTGTGTGAGACAGAGACGGAAAGAGAAAGAGAGAGAGAGAAAGAAAGAGAGAGGGAGGGAAGGGAAGATAGAATGTGTGTTTGTGTGAATGTGTGAGTATGTATGTGGGTGCGTGTATGTGTGTGAGTGTGTGTGTGTGTGTGTGTGTTTGTGCGTGCGTTCTTGTGTTTGTATTGTGAATATATATGCATGTATGTATTATGACTATATCTGTCTCTCTATTCATCTATCTTCCTATCTATCGACTACCCATTTGCACCTATCTATCTATTTCTTCATCAATCTATCTAGCCATCTGCCAATCTATCTATATAACCCCCTAACTAGAACAGAATGGTTGCTGTTTAGTGTAAGTCGTCGCGTTTCCGCTGAAGCTCGACGTTCATGCAGGTGTCTCGCGGTCATCATTCAAGATTCACGGAAATCCTCGCCTTTGTGTTGTTGGCTGAGTCAGGAATGTGATCTTGTGTTTCATGCAAAGCTATTGAAGCAGGTTCATGTCTGGATTAATGTAGAGCTCCTCCTCTTCCGGCCGCTTTTGGATTGTTCTTAGGTCGTGCATAAATGCCTTTTTTTTTTTTTTTTCTTTTTTCCTCTTTTCGTATTTCTCTTTCTTGTTTTATTCTACGTTCTTGTCTGCCACTTTCTCTTTGTATATGTAATTAGACGTTTGTTTGAGAGTATTAATGCATCTGAAGTTCTTCAGGTTCCTAATTTGTTTAAGAGACAAGTTTACGTATGACTAAGCCCGTAAAGGAATAATTAACAGACTGCCTTAATTATGTGCATTCTCGCAGGCTATGTCCGTCTTTGAGAATCTTAAGCAGGTCCGTTTCCATAAGCCTCACTGGCGAGCCCTAATTATGCTCCAAGTTATGCTGCGAGACAAGCTCTAGGAACTAAGCTTAGACAAGGTGGAAATCTGCATAATGTATTTCAGTCAAAGATTTATGATCTTGTGAGTGTGTGTGTTTCTGTGGGAGTCAAACATTTCCAGTACCAGCATTCGAAAATATTTATTAGATCTCTTTCTAAGGTGAGAATCTCAATCTAAACTTTATATCATTATAAGATCCATATCCTTTTTGTCTTTTCATTATATAGTAAGGGAAGATGGACGATAATTAGAACAGGAATAGCAATAAAAAATAAATAAAAATAGTAGCATCTTTAAAAAGGGAAGTGAGTACTGAGAAATATGAATAATAAAGATGAATAAAAAGCTCATGGAAAAACAGAAGAACAAAAGAAAAAAAATATAGTTCTACCAACTTCCAATGATTTAAAACCGAGAGAATTATTCTAGCACAAAGGGCGACTGCTTGAGAGGGTATTTTAGACTGACTGTTATTATCATCATTATCAATATTTCTTTATGATAACTGTCATTGTTGTTATTATTGTTGTAATTGTTAGTATATATATATATATATATATATATATATATATATATATATATATATATATATATATATATATATATCATGATTATTATTATCTTTATCATTATAATCATTTTGTTATCAGTATCTTTATCATTATCATAATTTTGTTATCAGTATCTTTATCATTATTATTTTTCTATTGGTGTTACCATTGTCTTTATTATTATCATCATTACTATTCATATTATTATTTTTATTATCATTAGTACTATCATTACGACTATAATCCTGATTGTCATTATCAGTCGTTTTATCATTATCATCTTTTTCATTATCATTATCATTGTAATTTTTGTTATTATTATCTTTATTATCAACATTTCATCACTATCATTATTATCATAATTATGCTAATCTTCATAATAATTGCTATTATCATCATTATTCTCACTGTTATCATCATTACCATCATCATCATTCTATTAGTATCAT
>BOPN01012419.1:2500-11739 GCA_017312705.2 Penaeus japonicus | reverse complement strand
TATATATATGTATATGTATATGTATATATAATTATAATATCTTTCACACACCTTCTTGTCTCTACTTACTGTTCTTTTCCTATATCTGTCCCAAGTGTCCTCTCTCTCTCTTTCTTAACCCTTCTCTTTTTCTCTTCTCATCCTCCTCTTTTGCAGGCTATCCCTCAATATCCTCACCCCTTCCCCTTTTTTTCCAGTCCCCTCCCCACCTCCTCCCCTCTCTCCTTCGACCCTCCCCTCTCCCCCCAGTCTTAGTCAACAGAACCTCACATTATAGACCGTTATCTCCACCTTTTTTGAGCGTTTGGCGAATAATTTCCGGTGCAACGACAACCAAGTGCACATATGTCCTGAGGGGACACGGGAGGAGGGGGGGGGGGTTGAAGGAAGGAGAGGGGAGAACATGTATAGGGGGGGGAGGAGGAAAGGGGATGGGGGTAGGGAGAGGGAAATGAAATAGGGGGTGGGAGAAGGAGAGGGAACAGAAAATAAGTGATAGGGGTAGGGGGGGAGGGATGAGGAAGGGAGAGGGGAGAGGTAAAAAGGAGATAAGGGTAAAGGGAGGCAGGCAGGGAGAGAGGAAGGGATCATGGGGATGGGATAAGAAGAAGAAGGAAATATAGAAAGGAAAAGAAAAAAAGGAGGAGGAGGGAAAAGGGGAAAAAAGCGAAGGTTCAGGCTAGCAAAAAGAGAGATGAAAGTAGAAGAAGAATGAGAGGGAAAAAAGAGGGGAAGTAGAGGGGTTCTCCAGCTAGTTAATTAACAGGGCCACTCGGAAATAATTGCATTGTGTCCCGGGCCATCGCGCAACACATTAGCACGCCCGCAAATACAAGAAACGGGTTGGCGTTCTCCGGAGGCGAGAGGGGGAGGGGGAGGGGGAGGGGAAGAGAGGAGGAGAGTGGACGAGGGGAGGAGAAAAGGTAGGAGAGGAGGGGAGTGGATGAGGGAAGAGATGGAGAGTGGATGAGGGGACTAGGGAGGAGAGGGGAAGAAGGGGGGGTGCAGGTTGGTTAAAGTCAGCGGAGGTTGGAGGACGAGGATAAAGACAGAGAGAGAGAAAGAGAGAGACAGAGACAGAGACAGAGACAGAGACAGAGACAGAGACAGAGACAGAGACAGAGACAGAGACAGAGACAGAGACAGAGACAGAGACAGAGACAGAGACAGAGACAGAGACAGAGACAGAGACAGAGACAGAGACAGAGACAGAGACAGAGACAGAGACAGAGACAGAGACAGAGACAGAGACAGAGACAGAGACAGAGACAGAGACAGAGACAGAGACAGAGACAGAGACAGAGACAGAGACAGAGACAGAGACAGAGACAGAGACAGAGACAGAGACAGAGACAGAGACAGAGACAGAGACAGAGACAGAGACAGAGACAGAGACAGAGACAGAGACAGAGACAGAGACAGAGACAGAGACAGAGACAGAGACAGAGACAGAGACAGAGACAGAGACAGAGACAGAGACAGAGACAGAGACAGAGACAGAGACAGAGACAGAGACAGAGACAGAGACAGAGACAGAGACAGAGACAGAGACAGAGACAGAGACAGAGACAGAGACAGAGACAGAGACAGAGACAGAGACAGAGACAGAGACAGAGACAGAGACAGAGACAGAGACAGAGACAGAGACAGAGACAGAGACAGAGACAGAGACAGAGACAGAGACAGAGACAGAGACAGAGACAGAGACAGAGACAGAGACAGAGACAGAGACAGAGACAGAGACAGAGACAGAGACAGAGACAGAGACAGAGACAGAGACAGAGACAGAGACAGAGACAGAGACAGAGACAGAGACAGAGACAGAGACAGAGACAGAGACAGAGACAGAGACAGAGACAGAGACAGAGACAGAGACAGAGACAGAGACAGAGACAGAGACAGAGACAGAGACAGAGACAGAGACAGAGACAGAGACAGAGACAGAGACAGAGACAGAGACAGAGACAGAGACAGAGACAGAGACAGAGACAGAGACAGAGACAGAGACAGAGACAGAGACAGAGACAGAGACAGAGACAGAGACAGAGACAGAGACAGAGACAGAGACAGAGACAGAGACAGAGACAGAGACAGAGACAGAGACAGAGACAGAGACAGAGACAGAGACAGAGACAGAGACAGAGACAGAGACAGAGACAGAGACAGAGACAGAGACAGAGACAGAGACAGAGACAGAGACAGAGACAGAGACAGAGACAGAGACAGAGACAGAGACAGAGACAGAGACAGAGACAGAGACAGAGACAGAGACAGAGACAGAGACAGAGACAGAGACAGAGACAGAGACAGAGACAGAGACAGAGACAGAGACAGAGACAGAGACAGAGACAGAGACAGAGACAGAGACAGAGACAGAGACAGAGACAGAGACAGAGACAGAGACAGAGACAGAGACAGAGACAGAGACAGAGACAGAGACAGAGACAGAGACAGAGACAGAGACAGAGACAGAGACAGAGACAGAGACAGAGACAGAGACAGAGACAGAGACAGAGACAGAGACAGAGACAGAGACAGAGACAGAGACAGAGACAGAGACAGAGACAGAGACAGAGACAGAGACAGAGACAGAGACAGAGACAGAGACAGAGACAGAGACAGAGACAGAGACAGAGACAGAGACAGAGACAGAGACAGAGACAGAGACAGAGACAGAGACAGAGACAGAGACAGAGACAGAGACAGAGACAGAGACAGAGACAGAGACAGAGACAGAGACAGAGACAGAGACAGAGACAGAGACAGAGACAGAGACAGAGACAGAGACAGAGACAGAGACAGAGACAGAGACAGAGACAGAGACAGAGACAGAGACAGAGACAGAGACAGAGACAGAGACAGAGACAGAGACAGAGACAGAGACAGAGACAGAGACAGAGACAGAGACAGAGACAGAGACAGAGACAGAGACAGAGACAGAGACAGAGACAGAGACAGAGACAGAGACAGAGACAGAGACAGAGACAGAGACAGAGACAGAGACAGAGACAGAGACAGAGACAGAGACAGAGACAGAGACAGAGACAGAGACAGAGACAGAGACAGAGACAGAGACAGAGACAGAGACAGAGACAGAGACAGAGACAGAGACAGAGACAGAGACAGAGACAGAGACAGAGACAGAGACAGAGACAGAGACAGAGACAGAGACAGAGACAGAGACAGAGACAGAGACAGAGACAGAGACAGAGACAGAGACAGAGACAGAGACAGAGACAGAGACAGAGACAGAGACAGAGACAGAGACAGAGACAGAGACAGAGACAGAGACAGAGACAGAGACAGAGACAGAGACAGAGACAGAGACAGAGACAGAGACAGAGACAGAGACAGAGACAGAGACAGAGACAGAGACAGAGACAGAGACAGAGACAGAGACAGAGACAGAGACAGAGACAGAGACAGAGACAGAGACAGAGACAGAGACAGAGACAGAGACAGAGACAGAGACAGAGACAGAGACAGAGACAGAGACAGAGACAGAGACAGAGACAGAGACAGAGACAGAGACAGAGACAGAGACAGAGACAGAGACAGAGACAGAGACAGAGACAGAGACAGAGACAGAGACAGAGACAGAGACAGAGACAGAGACAGAGACAGAGACAGAGACAGAGACAGAGACAGAGACAGAGACAGAGACAGAGACAGAGACAGAGACAGAGACAGAGACAGAGACAGAGACAGAGACAGAGACAGAGACAGAGACAGAGACAGAGACAGAGACAGAGACAGAGACAGAGACAGAGACAGAGACAGAGACAGAGACAGAGACAGAGACAGAGACAGAGACAGAGACAGAGACAGAGACAGAGACAGAGACAGAGACAGAGACAGAGACAGAGACAGAGACAGAGACAGAGACAGAGACAGAGACAGAGACAGAGACAGAGACAGAGACAGAGACAGAGACAGAGACAGAGACAGAGACAGAGACAGAGACAGAGACAGAGACAGAGACAGAGACAGAGACAGAGACAGAGACAGAGACAGAGACAGAGACAGAGACAGAGACAGAGACAGAGACAGAGACAGAGACAGAGACAGAGACAGAGACAGAGACAGAGACAGAGACAGAGACAGAGACAGAGACAGAGACAGAGACAGAGACAGAGACAGAGACAGAGACAGAGACAGAGACAGAGACAGAGACAGAGACAGAGACAGAGACAGAGACAGAGACAGAGACAGAGACAGAGACAGAGACAGAGACAGAGACAGAGACAGAGACAGAGACAGAGACAGAGACAGAGACAGAGACAGAGACAGAGACAGAGACAGAGACAGAGACAGAGACAGAGACAGAGACAGAGACAGAGACAGAGACAGAGACAGAGACAGAGACAGAGACAGAGACAGAGACAGAGACAGAGACAGAGACAGAGACAGAGACAGAGACAGAGACAGAGACAGAGACAGAGACAGAGACAGAGACAGAGACAGAGACAGAGACAGAGACAGAGACAGAGACAGAGACAGAGACAGAGACAGAGACAGAGACAGAGACAGAGACAGAGACAGAGACAGAGACAGAGACAGAGACAGAGACAGAGACAGAGACAGAGACAGAGACAGAGACAGAGACAGAGACAGAGACAGAGACAGAGACAGAGACAGAGACAGAGACAGAGACAGAGACAGAGACAGAGACAGAGACAGAGACAGAGACAGAGACAGAGACAGAGACAGAGACAGAGACAGAGACAGAGACAGAGACAGAGACAGAGACAGAGACAGAGACAGAGACAGAGACAGAGACAGAGACAGAGACAGAGACAGAGACAGAGACAGAGACAGAGACAGAGACAGAGACAGAGACAGAGACAGAGACAGAGACAGAGACAGAGACAGAGACAGAGACAGAGACAGAGACAGAGACAGAGACAGAGACAGAGACAGAGACAGAGACAGAGACAGAGACAGAGACAGAGACAGAGACAGAGACAGAGACAGAGACAGAGACAGAGACAGAGACAGAGACAGAGACAGAGACAGAGACAGAGACAGAGACAGAGACAGAGACAGAGACAGAGACAGAGACAGAGACAGAGACAGAGACAGAGACAGAGACAGAGACAGAGACAGAGACAGAGACAGAGACAGAGACAGAGACAGAGACAGAGACAGAGACAGAGACAGAGACAGAGACAGAGACAGAGACAGAGACAGAGACAGAGACAGAGACAGAGACAGAGACAGAGACAGAGACAGAGACAGAGACAGAGACAGAGACAGAGACAGAGACAGAGACAGAGACAGAGACAGAGACAGAGACAGAGACAGAGACAGAGACAGAGACAGAGACAGAGACAGAGACAGAGACAGAGACAGAGACAGAGACAGAGACAGAGACAGAGACAGAGACAGAGACAGAGACAGAGACAGAGACAGAGACAGAGACAGAGACAGAGACAGAGACAGAGACAGAGACAGAGACAGAGACAGAGACAGAGACAGAGACAGAGACAGAGACAGAGACAGAGACAGAGACAGAGACAGAGACAGAGACAGAGACAGAGACAGAGACAGAGACAGAGACAGAGACAGAGACAGAGACAGAGACAGAGACAGAGACAGAGACAGAGACAGAGACAGAGACAGAGACAGAGACAGAGACAGAGACAGAGACAGAGACAGAGACAGAGACAGAGACAGAGACAGAGACAGAGACAGAGACAGAGACAGAGACAGAGACAGAGACAGAGACAGAGACAGAGACAGAGACAGAGACAGAGACAGAGACAGAGACAGAGACAGAGACAGAGACAGAGACAGAGACAGAGACAGAGACAGAGACAGAGACAGAGACAGAGACAGAGACAGAGACAGAGACAGAGACAGAGACAGAGACAGAGACAGAGACAGAGACAGAGACAGAGACAGAGACAGAGACAGAGACAGAGACAGAGACAGAGACAGAGACAGAGACAGAGACAGAGACAGAGACAGAGACAGAGACAGAGACAGAGACAGAGACAGAGACAGAGACAGAGACAGAGACAGAGACAGAGACAGAGACAGAGACAGAGACAGAGACAGAGACAGAGACAGAGACAGAGACAGAGACAGAGACAGAGACAGAGACAGAGACAGAGACAGAGACAGAGACAGAGACAGAGACAGAGACAGAGACAGAGACAGAGACAGAGACAGAGACAGAGACAGAGACAGAGACAGAGACAGAGACAGAGACAGAGACAGAGACAGAGACAGAGACAGAGACAGAGACAGAGACAGAGACAGAGACAGAGACAGAGACAGAGACAGAGACAGAGACAGAGACAGAGACAGAGACAGAGACAGAGACAGAGACAGAGACAGAGACAGAGACAGAGACAGAGACAGAGACAGAGACAGAGACAGAGACAGAGACAGAGACAGAGACAGAGACAGAGACAGAGACAGAGACAGAGACAGAGACAGAGACAGAGACAGAGACAGAGACAGAGACAGAGACAGAGACAGAGACAGAGACAGAGACAGAGACAGAGACAGAGACAGAGACAGAGACAGAGACAGAGACAGAGACAGAGACAGAGACAGAGACAGAGACAGAGACAGAGACAGAGACAGAGACAGAGACAGAGACAGAGACAGAGACAGAGACAGAGACAGAGACAGAGACAGAGACAGAGACAGAGACAGAGACAGAGACAGAGACAGAGACAGAGACAGAGACAGAGACAGAGACAGAGACAGAGACAGAGACAGAGACAGAGACAGAGACAGAGACAGAGACAGAGACAGAGACAGAGACAGAGACAGAGACAGAGACAGAGACAGAGACAGAGACAGAGACAGAGACAGAGACAGAGACAGAGACAGAGACAGAGACAGAGACAGAGACAGAGACAGAGACAGAGACAGAGACAGAGACAGAGACAGAGACAGAGACAGAGACAGAGACAGAGACAGAGACAGAGACAGAGACAGAGACAGAGACAGAGACAGAGACAGAGACAGAGACAGAGACAGAGACAGAGACAGAGACAGAGACAGAGACAGAGACAGAGACAGAGACAGAGACAGAGACAGAGACAGAGACAGAGACAGAGACAGAGACAGAGACAGAGACAGAGACAGAGACAGAGACAGAGACAGAGACAGAGACAGAGACAGAGACAGAGACAGAGACAGAGACAGAGACAGAGACAGAGACAGAGACAGAGACAGAGACAGAGACAGAGACAGAGACAGAGACAGAGACAGAGACAGAGACAGAGACAGAGACAGAGACAGAGACAGAGACAGAGACAGAGACAGAGACAGAGACAGAGACAGAGACAGAGACAGAGACAGAGACAGAGACAGAGACAGAGACAGAGACAGAGACAGAGACAGAGACAGAGACAGAGACAGAGACAGAGACAGAGACAGAGACAGAGACAGAGACAGAGACAGAGACAGAGACAGAGACAGAGACAGAGACAGAGACAGAGACAGAGACAGAGACAGAGACAGAGACAGAGACAGAGACAGAGACAGAGACAGAGACAGAGACAGAGACAGAGACAGAGACAGAGACAGAGACAGAGACAGAGACAGAGACAGAGACAGAGACAGAGACAGAGACAGAGACAGAGACAGAGACAGAGACAGAGACAGAGACAGAGACAGAGACAGAGACAGAGACAGAGACAGAGACAGAGACAGAGACAGAGACAGAGACAGAGACAGAGACAGAGACAGAGACAGAGACAGAGACAGAGACAGAGACAGAGACAGAGACAGAGACAGAGACAGAGACAGAGACAGAGACAGAGACAGAGACAGAGACAGAGACAGAGACAGAGACAGAGACAGAGACAGAGACAGAGACAGAGACAGAGACAGAGACAGAGACAGAGACAGAGACAGAGACAGAGACAGAGACAGAGACAGAGACAGAGACAGAGACAGAGACAGAGACAGAGACAGAGACAGAGACAGAGACAGAGACAGAGACAGAGACAGAGACAGAGACAGAGACAGAGACAGAGACAGAGACAGAGACAGAGACAGAGACAGAGACAGAGACAGAGACAGAGACAGAGACAGAGACAGAGACAGAGACAGAGACAGAGACAGAGACAGAGACAGAGACAGAGACAGAGACAGAGACAGAGACAGAGACAGAGACAGAGACAGAGACAGAGACAGAGACAGAGACAGAGACAGAGACAGAGACAGAGACAGAGACAGAGACAGAGACAGAGACAGAGACAGAGACAGAGACAGAGACAGAGACAGAGACAGAGACAGAGACAGAGACAGAGACAGAGACAGAGACAGAGACAGAGACAGAGACAGAGACAGAGACAGAGACAGAGACAGAGACAGAGACAGAGACAGAGACAGAGACAGAGACAGAGACAGAGACAGAGACAGAGACAGAGACAGAGACAGAGACAGAGACAGAGACAGAGACAGAGACAGAGACAGAGACAGAGACAGAGACAGAGACAGAGACAGAGACAGAGACAGAGACAGAGACAGAGACAGAGACAGAGACAGAGACAGAGACAGAGACAGAGACAGAGACAGAGACAGAGACAGAGACAGAGACAGAGACAGAGACAGAGACAGAGACAGAGACAGAGACAGAGACAGAGACAGAGACAGAGACAGAGACAGAGACAGAGACAGAGACAGAGACAGAGACAGAGACAGAGACAGAGACAGAGACAGAGACAGAGACAGAGACAGAGACAGAGACAGAGACAGAGACAGAGACAGAGACAGAGACAGAGACAGAGACAGAGACAGAGACAGAGACAGAGACAGAGACAGAGACAGAGACAGAGACAGAGACAGAGACAGAGACAGAGACAGAGACAGAGACAGAGACAGAGACAGAGACAGAGACAGAGACAGAGACAGAGACAGAGACAGAGACAGAGACAGAGACAGAGACAGAGACAGAGACAGAGACAGAGACAGAGACAGAGACAGAGACAGAGACAGAGACAGAGACAGAGACAGAGACAGAGACAGAGACAGAGACAGAGACAGAGACAGAGACAGAGACAGAGACAGAGACAGAGACAGAGACAGAGACAGAGACAGAGACAGAGACAGAGACAGAGACAGAGACAGAGACAGAGACAGAGACAGAGACAGAGACAGAGACAGAGACAGAGACAGAGACAGAGACAGAGACAGAGACAGAGACAGAGACAGAGACAGAGACAGAGACAGAGACAGAGACAGAGACAGAACATGTGGTGGAGAAAACGAGA
>BOPN01012418.1:0-11739 GCA_017312705.2 Penaeus japonicus | reverse complement strand
CTCTCTCTCTCTCTCTCTCTCTCTCTCTCTCTCTCTCTCTCTCTCTCTCTCTCTCTCTCTCTCTCTCTCTCTCTCTCTCTCTCTTTCTCTCTCTCTCTCTCAATGGAAACGTCCTCTATGAACCATGTCCCGTCTCTTGTGTAAATAATAAGGAAAGAAACAAATGAGACCTGGGAATGCATTTATTTAGATAAAGTTGTAACATCTTTTATATGGTTAATAATCTATTTGATTACTTTTTAACGTATTATGATTAATTGAGTTGCATATATATTAAAGTGAAATCACAATCTAAAACTTTGCTTAAGTATTTGACGTTCCACAACAAGAGCAGAGCGACCGTTTCTTAGCACGAAGGTGAATTTGCTGCTAAATAACCCTGGATTATACATTACATTCATAGCAAAAGGGCTCTATTACTATGGAAGCAGCGGTTCAGAAACTTGAGGTCCTTGTAAGTAAGAAGGAAGACTTCGGGATTGTGGTATTTAGGGATTTTAACTGAAAGTAGCGGTCGGCTTTTCCATAGACAAGCTTTTACGGGGAGCGGCTTTGGCTTGTAGTAATTAAGGTTCTTTTATTTATTTGTATTTATGGTTATTGTGGGTTTTGCATGGGTTGGTTTGAATACATGTTGTAATTAAGGTGATGATTCCTTATTCTGGTTGATCATAGTGAAGATATGAGGGACATCCCATCAAAGATTTTATCGTGTTCTCGTAATCAAAATTTTGTCCAGTCAAGATAGGTATTATTCACTTACATGTAAAAAGAGGTGTAAATGTGTTTCAATAGGTTAATAAACCCTGTAAGCCCAAAATCATTTTTATTAGGCATTATATCAATTGTATATTTATCCAGTGGAGCTAGTGTATATATATTTTTACTCTTGAACTAGCAACCATATTTAGTGCTTCTGTAAATGTTTAGACCACACCCAAAGTGGCTTTCAAAGCATTATTTTTAGAGGGGGGCACACCAATTGTTGCAAAATGTCTTTTAAAACATTTACCACTATAAGTGTTATTGTAAAGGTGAGAGGGAAAGGAAAGAAAAGGATAAAAGAGGGGAGGAATGATTGCAAAATCTACAATGAAGCTCAACAGAAATGTTTGCTAAAAGATTGTTGGTTGAATTAGAGTGAAGTATTATTCAAGCATCAACAGTTTCCCAGTATTTTCAGATAAAGAAAAGGAATGAATAAGTAGATGTTTACAAGACACCCACACATCTGCCACTGGAGTATGCACTAATTACTTGTATTGTAGTTGGTACTCACAAATGCCAACAGTCCTCCTCCACAAACATTTTGGCAAATTAGAGCTTGTAGACCTTTGTAGTGATTTATGGTCAAGTAAGGAGTCAGTCCCATAGCCTATCACACCAGAATCTATGCTCTTGTCCTGCCAGAGCTCCAATCATGTGGTGGCTATTGCAATTACATACTTGCAAGCTTGTAAGCTTTCTTTTAAACATTTACCAAAGGGCATTTTGTGAAGTTTGTTATGCTGTAAGACTTAAGTTATATTGATGAATCATATGTGAATCATATTGATTTGCTTGTAAAACTTTTATAAAACTGGACTTTACCATCACATCCCAGATTCTAGTAGTGTATCACAGACTTGTCACCTTCATAAGGATCACAAAATTCATAATCTAAAAGTGAATAGAACAAGGTTGTCTCTCGGTTAACAATTTATCTTGTGATCATTTTCATGATTGTTTTTTAACACATTGCCGACGGGGCGCCTAACGACCTAACTGATCATCAAGGCGGGCAGTGTACGACACTAGCGGCGCTGGCTAAAAATTAGAGGGACAGGGAAAAGTTTTTCTCCGTCCTCCGGATAATGTAGCACGTTTACATATTTTTTGCTTTCCATCTTTTTTTTAATCAAAATCATTGCTCATTAAAGATATGATGTACTTGATTCCATGAGCTTAAAACTGAAACATTACCTTATCAAGAATCAAGATAGCCATACAAGGCATGAAAATATCATGCCTTTTACATGATGTAAGCTAAAGCTATCCATGGATATCTGTATTTTTCATATAGGTAGTGTAGATTTAACAAATGACACTCATGCTGCATCACAGCAACCATTCTAGAGAATGATATTACAAAATATTTACTCTAAAAACAAATAAACACTTGGTAGTAAGAGCTCATTGCTAGTACGAGTAGTATGTACATAGGTAGTTCATTATATGTAACATGTTTTTTATTCTTATTTCTTTATTTTTCTAGTTCCATTGTTGCCTCCCTTGTTAGACATGCTATCAAAGCAATATATTTTGGTTGAGTGAGATGGTTACTTACGTTCTGTCAAGAGAGAGCTTGTATACTTCCTTGGCAATTTATTGTCAAATAGAAAAAAAAAGTCCTTGCTCTATCTTACCAGAGCATATGTGGTGGATATTTGTTGACCTTTTTTTAAAGCACCAAAGGTTGAGGCATTTTGATTGCAGGAATATTTCTCTGGGAATTGATATCCAAGGTTCAAAAATTATCTAAATTAATGTTGGTTTACTTTGTGAATAGTTCTTTACTTATTATTACCACTAGGAGTAGTAGTAATATTATTATTGTTATTATTATTATTATAATTGTTTTTAATTATATAAACTGCTTTTGATTTCATATATTGATTATAGGTTTTTGAATACACACATTTCTATTATGATTTTGCTAGCAAAAAAGAAAGATAAGTATGAATACTATCAGATGTTAGCTATGCTCAAACTAATTTCCTTATAAATTTTTTCTTGAGTTATATTTTTCAGAAACAAATCTGTGCCATAATGCAATGATTAATACATGATATACTTTAGATATTTTTAAACTATTTTTTAGAGTAATTAAATTGACTGCATCAAGTTATTCTTCCAGTGTATCAAATAAGAGAAACATAAGTCCTCACCTTAGGCTGATTAGAATATTAGGTTCAAATTCTGAATGATCTGACTTCATCAGATCAGATGATTTTCATACCCAAGCTTTCCAGGCCTACTGATGACACCTTGCTCCATCTCATTACAAGTGGCATGCTTAGTTATTAATCATAGATTTATTTCCAGAAATATCAGTTTGTTTGTTATTATTAGCATTATCATTATCAGCACTACTACTACTATTAGTAGTAGTATTACTATCATCATGGTTGCTTGAGTGTTCTTGAGTGGATTAAGTGTTACTGTCTTGTTTCAGTTAGGCAAAGCAGAAAGCGAACTGACTGCTTTGTCATGCAAGGTTGATCAGGAGTACAACACTCTTGCTGGATCGCAAGCCGGTAACACTCAGGTTAGTTACTGATTAGGCTTTACAATATGCTTTTCTTTTTTGCATTTTTTGCTTGTTTATTACTATTACTTTCCCCAGTGCAGTATTTTCATATCACTTCTCTTTCTACTTATTTTCCTCTCTTCTTTGTCTTTGCCCTTTTCACTTCTTCCATTTATTTTTGTTCTTTACTTTTTTTATTGTATGATTGTTAATTTGGGTTGAATGTTTACATGACGGCCACAGTGACTTTCAAAACATGACTTTTTCCTTGTAATTATATTGTTTTTTGTCCAAATCCACTTGAAAGCTGCTGTGATCTTTGAGTCTAACCCAGCATAGGCACAGTTTCAAGCAATCAGGACAGCCATTTTCCCTTGAGCCCTTCAATCAAGGACAACTAATATAGAATTTGGAATGGTTCCTTATTTGATGATAGATTGTTCCATCACTTACACTGCCAGAAAGTTAGTGATGGAGGAGTTTTTCTTCTTCTTCTTCTTCTTTTCTGGAGTACTGAAAGTGCAGAGGTCAGTGGCAGATATACAAGTGCAGTGGTTCCCAAACTTTTTTTAATAATGGCAGTCACGTAATCCCTTTTCTCTAACAGCCCTCTCTCTCCCTAACCCACATGACTTTAGCTTTAAAGCAGAGTACATATTTGCCCATTCATCAGTTACCGCTGCTTGAAACAAGATTATGTAGGTTACATCCCCAAATGATATGTGTAAAACTCACTGGAAGAATGAGAGTAACTTAGTTTGACAGCCATTGTGCTGCTGTCTTGTAAACATTTACCTAATTTGGATTTAGTATTCTTACTAATTCATGTCACTGTGTTTTACATATTTGAAAAGGTGGTTTTAAAACAGTAATCATACTTAAGAAATGAAAAAAAATATTGTGGTATATGTACCATTACCTATGTTGCATGTTTTCCTTTTTGTATGGTACTGTCATTAATAGTGCTAATCATCCTCAGGTCCCCACAGAACTTATCAGTAGTGTCCAGAGCCTTCGTAGCGAGTTGACACAGGTGTCCGATGAAGTTCTTGAGATCCAGAAACAGCAGAAGATGGTGATGTCCACCATCCAAACCCAACTGAGTACTTTGTGCAGTCAGTTTGATGATCTCAGCAACATCACTGGTCCAGCAGCTTTGACGGAAGGAAAACAGGGAGACAGCAAGGAAAACAGTTATGAAAGTGATTAAGAGAAGTTATTTACTGTAGATTTTGCTTGTGATACCTTGTCAAATATCTTGGAACTTCAGTGATCATCTAGTACAGATCGTCTTGCTTTCTAAACTGTAAGATAAAGTATAAGTGTTGTATGTATGTGTTTTGAATTACATTAATTTACTTCTTGGTATGTTGTCAGTACATTACTGACAAAATGGTTGATGAAAGGAATTTCAGAAGTCAGTTTTATGAAAAGGTTGGACTCAGAGAGGTGGAGGAGAAGCGTGCTGTAGAAGCCCTTCTGAAAGAGCAACCATTGAATGAACGAAAATTTGCAAACTTTTCACATCGGTCCATAGTTCCTGCAGCATATCGAACAGTGGTCTGGAAGTTTTTGCTAGGCATCACCCCTCGATATGCTGAGTCCCAAGAGTACGTGGGACAGCAACAAGCCCTCATGTTTGAGGAACTTTGGTGTGCTCTTAAATCTTTGGGTCTTGGAAATGTTGCCACGTTAGGGGAAGAAACGGTCAATGGGCATGATTGTCTTGCTCATCCAAGTAATACCAAGTTCAGTTCAGGAAGTAAACCGTGGTCAGATATACCCCTTCCTGAGCATTACCTCCTGATGTGGTTGATGAGTGAAGCCAAGCTTCTGTTTGACATCAGACATCAGTTACGAACAAAGCAAAACCAACACTTCGTAGCCATTGCAAGAAAGGTATCCTTTTTCTTTGACACTCCAGTGGATATCTACCATGTATGCGCCTCCCTCTGGTCACTTCTGCTGAAGAATGAACAGGCTATCTTAGATGCTATCCAAGATGCTATTGGTATGCTGCGGAAAGAAAATGACTACCTCCATCTTCATCTATTCAAGATGGGTCTCTTCTCCAGCAGTCTCTTAAAACATCAGTGCTTCAGCCTGTTCTGTGATATCTTCCCAGAGACGGCTATCGAGAAGATCCTGGACAAAATCATTGCTGGTGCATTTAGGGTTCTGTCATTCGTAATTGTTGCAATGCTTGTCCATCAGAGGCGACCCCTGACTTCAACATCGTCTGTGGAAGGTGTAAGAAATGTCATAAGTAATATAAGGAAAGAAGAAGCTGAAATTATTGTCACATCTGCTCTAGACCATTGGCTCAAAGTAGGGGTAGTGAAAAGAGGGTAAGGCTTAAAAGAGTTTTATAAGGTAAGCCATTGAACCTTCTTTTCTCTATGGAGCTTGCCAGATGATTCCAAAATTTTGTTATGTTTCAGAGTGATATCAAAGTATATTTGTTATGGTTACCAGGCATTGTTCTTTACGTAAACATGCTTACGGTGTAATTTTTAAAATATATTTCAGAACTAAGTAAACACTTTGTTTAGAAACCCTCATATAGGAATGAAAAAAGTAGTGAAAGTATGACAGATAAGTAATGCATAAAGAAATATGTTGAATATAAAAGTTTTATATGATATTATCTACCTTTTTCCTAAAGTCATCTGTTTTAATATATATATCTACAGAGATACACAACATATAGAGATGATATATATAGTATGTACAAAAGAAAAAGAAAGAAGGAGATGAAGTTAACTCATCCATAACAAGCATTTGAGGCGTTAGGTCACTTTTCTATTGCATTTTTCTTTTTCTTTTGGAAATTATTATTTATTCTTTCAGGTAGAATGACCTATTACACCAAATGCTAATTAGTGTCATTTTGCATGTCTAGAAAATAATAGAAGACCCACACATCTTGATCCATTAACAATGGGTGATGAGACATCACATCAAGTGGCGGCAGCGTCAACCGCTAGGGAGAGATATTTCGTCAAGGCTATCCTCCTGGATCGGGCGTATAGTGCTTGGCTGCGGTCAGTGCAGGCGAAAATAATGAGGCGTTAGACTTACACACTTGAAATATCCCGGTGTTTCACCTATTTGCAGCCAAAACAGCGCTGTCATTAATGGGTTAAGATGCCCAACCCAGGTTGAACATCTTAACCCACTCACGACGGGGGCATTCCAGCCTTGCATGTCACAATGCCGGGGCTTTCGAACGCTTAGGCCTAAATCAATTAAATAACTGGCACCATATTGTGCCACCCGGCCACAGGGGCTTTTGAATGAGCGGTAAAGTAGTGTACCACCTGTCCAGAGAGGGTTAAGATGTGGCCCATTTGGGATGGGTTAAAAATTAAATAGCAAAATAGGATAAAAAGGAGTGAGTGCAGTATTGAAAAAAGGGAGGGTGGGCAGTTAGAAAAAAAATAAGAGCAAACCAAGAAGAAATCACCAGACAATGGAAGAAAATATAAGATTTGCTTGATGATAGGATTTTAATATTACATATGTTGACTAAGATATTGATCACTGTTAATCATGTTAACCCATTAACTGCTAAGGTGACTATATGGTCACCAAAATCTTTGCATATTTGAAAATACTATCACAACTTTGTTGCAGAGCTAGACAGAATATAATAGGATTTAACATGTTCATCATAGATCTCTCTTACTTACACTGGCAGAAATTTATTGATAAAGACAAACAGCAAAGCTGAAAGACAGAAATAAATGAAGAGTAAACAAAACCAATGGAATATTGCTTTGAAATTTTCCACGTAAGTAATTCATCAAGACTTTTTTTTCTTGCAGTCGACAGAAGTATCAGGACTTGCCACCAGAAGAACTTTAAGTTTGACACAGTATTGTTTGAAGAGAAACTGGACTGATGTCAGTGCATCCATAAGGGAACTAAAAGTGTTTTTGGCTATTACTGCAATTTCTGTTTTTTAATTAAGGCAATGCATAGGACTCTGAGTGATAATTCAAACAAAAAGATGTATCAAGAAAACTATTGATAATCATGGAAAACATTATTTTCTTAAAAGATAGATCAATGAATACAGTGTCTATTATTATATAGTTCTAAAGAAATATGTTCCCGATATAAAGGAAACTATTAGTTAACTTCAAAATATATTCTGATTTGCTACAAAACCCATTTTTTTGTACCTGTATTCAACTAAGATAACTATATGGTCACTAGCCACATCATCAAATATATGAGTTTTCTTAACTTTTTTACATTTTGTTATATATCTCTAAACATAGCAGCTTTTAAGATTTCATGAAAATCTAAAAGATTTTCTTTTTTCTGGGACATAATGGGTTAACATACATCCTTCTTCCCAGTCAATTATGCTAAAATATATAATGAGTGTGTACTTCTAAATTATCATTAACCCGTTGCCAACGGGGCTATTTTTGCTCTAAATGGTCAAAACGCCGGGATATTCTAACGCATAAGCCTAACGCCTTGGAATTCTCGGCCGCTCTATCCGCGGGCGAACACTGTACACCCGATCACCCGGCTCATCGGCCTAAATATATCGTCCCCGGCTTCTAACCGAAAAACCACTAGATGTGATATCTTGTCACCTGTCGTTAATGGGTTGAGTCTTAATTCTCAGTCTTTAACCCATTCATGATGGATGATATCAAATCTCATCAAGGAATATTTTCCCCACGACAGACATCTTATCACGTCATGAAATTTTGCTGTATATACACATTGTATATAGTTATATATATACACATTTTTCTTTACTTTTTATGGGGAAATAATAGAAAACCTCTTTGT
This sequence comes from Penaeus japonicus, assembly GCA_017312705.2. NCBI lineage: Eukaryota > Metazoa > Arthropoda > Malacostraca > Decapoda > Penaeidae > Penaeus > Penaeus japonicus. The sequence goes on along the minus strand of BOPN01012418.1, from coordinate 3,635 downwards.
CACCCCCTAGAAGAGGGTGGGTGAAAATTGAGAGAGAGCCTTGCACTGGTTGAAGGTGCATGTGCTTGCTATATTGCAAGCAGGAATAGGATTAGGCAAATATCAGCCCCAACATTACTGGGTTAAATTGCATCACCATAATGTTCCTGTTGTGTATATTCTAAAGCACAAAAGGCATGCTTATGCATCTTCATTATGTAGTGTTGATTTTACAAGATTAAGTTGAAATAGATGACTCACTCTAACTTGATAACATTTTCTAAAAAAAATAGCTTTGGAATAATTGCTTAATAGGTATATTAATTTTAACCTATTCCAAATGGACATCAGGATGTACATTAAATGTTATGATAGTCACATTGCTAGCTATAGAGCTAGTACTGCAAGATCAAGTTAAACCCATATCTTAAGATTTTTGGAAGTAGTTCACTGGGCTAGAGTGTACAGCTGGGAGTTAGGAGAATCCATTTTCCTTATCCCTCTGGGGTTTCAATGGTATCTGCAGCATAGGAAATATCCCATCCTGAAGGCCAATTTATTCAGTAGGGATCCCATCCACAATGGGTTAATGGCTAGATCATATTTTTGTAAATAAAGAGAATCTGCAACTAAAGGTACAGGGCTTTAGTTGTGGCTATAACATTTACTGGTGTGAGCTCTTCGTATTAACCCATTGCGTACGGGTGTCATGACATACATGACGTAGGAGCTTTGGCCTGACGACGGGCGTCATGACGTACATGACGTTCGGGGATTTTGGAATACTATGCTATTTTATTGTGCTATGAAAAAGGAATGAGTGATGATGGCTACTGCAGTCATAATTACTATAATTACCATAATACCATGCTACCTTAACGTCCAAAACCTAGATGACACCACTTTTTCCTAGCACCAGCATGAGAGAGAGCCTTGAATGGCACCCATCCACGGTCTCTAGCAAGCACTGTCTCTATAGAGCGATGGCACACACTAAGTTGATGAACCCTTGCTCTAAAGTACCGCCGATGAAGGATGTGCAGGCAGAACGAGAAGAGGAAGGTGACTCAATCCATACCCAGTGTCTAAAATGTGCTCCTGTGCCAATATGGATGCCTTTCACTGTGGCACTCACAGTCACAAGCACAGGTTTCATTCCTCTTCCCTACCTCTTCTTGTTATCTTTATTGTAGGGGGTTATATGTTTCGTATTCGTTCATGACAGCACAAAAATACGAAAAAATAAAGTTGCCTTTTGTCCTCCCATAAAACAGCAATACTTCTATCACATTGAGTATAAAGAAAATAATGAGCTAATATGGATAATATACTACAATTTTAGTCAACTGCAGCACTGATAGAGCCTGTCATATGGCACATATAAGTCTCTAAACTCAATAAAACACAAAAAAATAAAACACAAAAACCGCTCTAGTTTTACAATGAATGACTGAAAGAGAGTGGGATGATTCAAATTATATTGCTTCAAGCGATCTCTTCTCTAAAATGAAACCTATCCTGGAGGTTGGGCAAGCAAATTTATCTCCGTCTGCAATGGGTTAACATCATAGTGAGTGTACATAGACTGGATAACTCTCTTCTCTTCTAAATCTCAATGAATAATCCTATATTTTCATTCATTTTTTATTCATTATTGTAGTTGTGAACCTCTTACATTTTTTTTCTTTTTTCAATACAGACTTGAAAGACTGGTGATGAATTTCACTATATATCCACAGACAAGTAAAACATTTGAAATATTCATAGCATAACATTCCAGGGCTTGAGTGTCTCTTATTTCCTCCATGGATTGGACTGATGTTAAGATATTTAGAAAAACTTGCATTTCTTGCAATAATTTTTATTATGTTTTGACCTTTTATCTTCTGGATTTGATTATGAGGCATTTATAAAGGATTTGAAATTTGTTAAGCTTAATCTATTGTACTAAACCATATGTCCTTATGATGTGCTTTCACTTTTATGATATTGCTTAATTTCTTGTCAGTTTACCTTGCATGAGAATGCTGACGTTTACTTGTATTACAATTTGATGAATGATTTTATGGTTATTAAAGTTACTTTTGTCTGGTTATTATTGCTGATGATAGTGAGAATACCTTCTCCAGATTTTTTACTCCATTTTTCTTTTTTTTCTCTTTTATCAAGGTATATTTTCTTATGGTTATTTGTTATATTGTGTGGTACTACCCATTTTTCCATTCCCTACACTGGACCTAATATCGCCGGACGCCACACTGGTGTGTCACCCCATCATCAGGCACTTTTTGCTGTGTCACCCCTTTGTCATTGGGTTAATAAGAGGCTTCCAGCTACTTAGGGAGAAAGCTATGATTTGGATTGAAGTAAAAATGAGAAAAAAAGAGATATTCTTTTCTTAGAAATGTTACATATGTATGAGTGAACTATTAGATTACTTTTTTTTTTTATTATTATGTGTACCCATTTTCACTTCTATTGTTGGTTGTGTATTTCATGTGACAAGTTACAGATTAATTTAACTTACATATCTCAGAACCAACATGAGGCATCCTCACACCACTTCGGGCGAAAGAAAAGAGATAAGCACCAGAAATGGTGTGGTTACTCATCTCTTGACATTATCCTGAAGGGATTCTGCATGAATGACATGCAGAATGTCTTTGACAGGATCCAGTTAATTATATATATATATATATATATATATATAGAGAGAGAGAGAGAGAGAGAGAGAGAGAGAGAGAGAGAGAGAGAGAGAGAGAGAGAGAGAGAGAGAGAGAGAGAGAGAGAGAGAGAGAGAGAGAGAGAGAGAGAGAGAGAGAGAGAGAGAGAGAGAGAGAGAGAGAGAGAGAGAGAGAGAGAGAGAGAGAGTGAATGAGTTTGTGTTTGTGTTTGTGTGTGTGTGTGTTTGTGTGTGTGTGTGTGTGTGTGTGTGTGTGTGTGTGTGTGTGTGTGTGTGTGTGTGTGTGTGTGTGTGTGTGTGTGTGTGTGTGTGTGTGTGTGTGTGTGTGTGTGTGTGCGCGCGCGTGTGTGTATGTGTGCACTTGTGCATGTGTGTGAGAGAGTCAATGTGTGCATGAGCCAGCACAATTGCGATGTGTGAGTGTGTTGTATGTCTGTCTGCAGGGGAGTGAGTTATAGAGACATTTGTTGAACACATAGACTTCTCTATTACTGTAAATTCAACAATTATTACTTATTCTCTTAGGGAAAAAAGAGAGTAAACAAGTTTTTATTTATTTATTTTGTTCTTTACTTATAAGTTGTATGATAGTTGAACTGGAGATATTTATGGTCAAGAATATCACTTCTTATATGGTGGTTAAATTTACATTTATTTACCATTCATTTCCAATGAAAAGGAAACTGTCATCCATACTGGTATAAAAGTTTACAAAAGGCTATTGGATATGCAAAATGAACAGTGATATAAAATGAGAGACAAAGATGAGAAAAAGGTGTTCCCCACATAACATAACTATAATTTATATACATGTTCAGTTGCATACACATACAGATGCACTCTCAGAAGAAAAATACTAATTATCCCACTCAATATGCATGATTTCATGTGCTCAGCATAGTGCAACAAAATTCAAAAGTTTTAAATATTTTTAAAAGACTGAACTAAAAGACATTATATATATATATATATA
>BOPN01012416.1:0-7500 GCA_017312705.2 Penaeus japonicus | reverse complement strand
GAGTCGAACCTCTGCCGCCCTCCGGTATAACGGAATCAAGAAGAACAAACAAACCAACAAAGTTATTACAAGCTCCATAGAAATGGCTTCGGTAATTTTTCTAACTGGATCATTTCTTCACTCTCGGGTTCACACTCGAGGTTCGAATCCGATTTGTAGTTCTTTATCCCGCCACTCTTTTGTTAGGTGCACTTACATCCAACCTCTGTACGGCTAGCCATGCCGAAGAAAAAGCAACTCACGTAGGCTCAGATAAACCTCATACAAGTCCTCTACAAGGAGGGAAAGTCAAGCACACAGGAATTGCCCTCCTTACAGTCCTGTTGTGAACCAAGAAAATTGGCGACGCAGGACGCAGTCCCCCCCCGACCCATAAGACGGCCTGGGAAGAAGCTCCTTTCGCAGAGGACCCTCAATGCCATCAGGAGGCAGGCGGAGTGCCAGCAGACCTGGCAGCAAAAGAAAAAAAAACAGAAAACCCCAAGATACTCGGAAATATGACAGTACGCACACTCCAGGGTTGTTTTCACAAAACGCCCATCTACCGCAGATACCATGGGTAAAAAATCCTGGGTAAAAAATCGCCATAGGCAAATAAGGACCGACAATGGAGTTTGGAAAGTACTCTGGAGAGAGTAGAGTACTTACACTGTGAGTGATGGGGCCAGGAATCACGTGTACCTTGAACGTGGCAGCGACCCTCTTCAGCTGCGGTACACACGCCGCACCATGAAGCACCCCAGTTTAGTCATGGTTTGGGGTTGCTTCTCCTACCTCGGCCTGGGACCCTTAGTCTTCCTCCCAAGAATCAGAAAAGGAACCAGCACGACTACCTGGATCTGCTGATAGACCAACTGGACCCGTCGATGGAGGCGTGCCAGGAAGATTTTTTAAAAGCAAAATGGGGCACCATGGCATAAAGCTAAACTAGGACTAATGCTCTTCATCTTGGAGGTATTTGGCACTTTAACCCCTGGCCTGGCAACCCACTTGATCGCAACACATTAAAAACCTCTGTGGAAAGATCAAGACCGGGTTGACAGACAACGAGATCTCCCGCGTTCCGAGGCGCACGGACGCCATCCAGCAGCTGTGGGACTCTGTGCCTCAAACCTGCCTCCAGAGTGTGGCGGACTCTCTTCGAAAGCGTGTAAAGCTTATTAGAAAGGCCAAAGGATACCCAAGAAAGTACTAGAAAGAGAAAAAAGTGTTTTCCTTCTTTCTTGACACTATTCCATTAAGTTTAGTTTAAGGCCGGTGAAAACCTTACCGCGCATATATCAGTATGTATGTATGTGTGTATACACACACACACACACACACATACATATATATATATATATATATATATATATATATATATATATGTATATATATATATATATATATATATATATACATATATACATATATACATACACACACACACACACACACACACACACACACACATATATATATATATATGAACAGAGTTCATAGCGACAAATGTAGAAGAAAAGTATGAATGAGACTGAATATCTAAACACGCAAGAGATGTATTTGACGCGTTTCGACAGAGGTCAATTCTCAAAAATACATAACAAGTGAAAACACAAAACGTATATATATTAAATGAGAGCTGGAGGTTCACCTGACTCCTGACCTGTGCAGTTATCCGCATAATTGATGCTGCCGCGACCTTGGATATATATCAATTATGCGGATAACTACACACATATATACATATATATATGTGTGTGTGTGTGTGTGAGAGAGAGAGAGAGAGAGAGAGAGAGAGAGAGAGAAAGATAAGCTATATTTTGGTGGTGCTTCGCTGGGCTTATATTCAAAGAGGTCAGCGTGTGCTGACTCAAGAGAGTGTGCTATATACTCTGTATTTGTATATGTGTGTGTGTGTGTGTGTGTAGAGAGAGAGAGAGAGAGAGAGAGAGAGAGAGAGAGAGAGAGAGAGGGAGAGAGAGATAAAGAGAAATTTTGATCTGATAAAGTTTATTTTCAGAACAGTGTACATGCCCTGCAAAAAGCCAGGGTAAGATGTCCAGCATCTATCCAAACTGGCTGAGCTTCTATTGAGTAAAGGGTTTAGTCAAGCATTCATCTTAAGAAGTGCACCATACTGGTTAACATATTTACATGTTTTATCTGGTCGGTAAAAACTATTTTATTTCACTGATCATGTCAAAGACGAGACCAGTGTCTATAATAAGATGAATATGATCTACATGTGATGTCAGAAGAGTCAGCCAGGCGGCGCCCCTGTTCACTACCTTTCTTTATGGCATGGTATATGGCTAATGATTCAGCATCAATTGTGCTTAACTAGTCTGAATTTTGCACACTTTCTCTGTAAGAAAAGTCAAGAATTAAGGCACCAATCCCAGCTGTCCCATGAGGATCAGTGTGGCATCACAATAGAGTGCAAGCGGGGATCCACTATAAGGAGGATGTAGGATTTCTTCTATACATTTCAAGTAAAGAGACTTCAGTTCTAATGTCCAAGTCATGGATTTCGTTTTTGTTTTTTTCCCTGGCAGTTTGTCAATATGGACATATACATGAGTTCTATGACATGGTGCAGATAGTTGGGTTTCCGAAACATTAAGAGCATCAATGCTGCACACATTGAAGCTGAGGATGGTCTGGGCAGTTTTGGCTTTCCATTCTTAGTTTGAGTGTATTATATTGGAATATCGAAACCGAACAAACCTGACTCTGTGACTGGTATCATTTGCCAGAGCTTGGGAAATCTGTAATTTGGGTAAGAGCTGCAAGATTCTAGTACCAAGAACGGCATTAATTTGGGTAACACGACTGTGGATTGTGGGGAAATATAGTTATATCCTCATGACCAGAACTTTGGCAGTCATTGTGCAACCTAGTATAATTCTCATAGCCTTGTTCTGCAGAACTCCAAGGGGTCTGAGTGCATTTGTAGATAACAGACTAAGAACTAGACTCAATCACGGACCGAACTAAGGAAATATACATCAATCTCAGGACTCAGATTGAGGCACCAACATATATGTTACTTATATACTATAATGGTCTTAAATGTTCCAAGCAACGTTCTTTGATAACTTGAATAATTTTCTGGGTGAAACTAGAATTGCGTGACATGAGGTGTGTAGCAATCACCATAACACCAAGATACCTGTAGGAGTCAGTCCTTACATGACTTGTCCACATAAATTGGCTATATAAGGCAGTTGACGAGGTCTGGATATATGTTTGGTTTTGATAGGGTTGAATATGAGGCCAAGAGAAGCTACACTTTTTGCTGAATCTCCTGATTACATATTCTCCCCTGCGAAAGACTTGGATGAAGATGTCATCTGCATGATATATTGCATAGGTTTCCTAACTCACTGTTCAGTTTGCAGATGGAGTGCATAAGTATGTTAAATAATGTAGGGGACAATCCCCTTTGTGGGGTACCTTGGTACTATACTTTAACTTTCCTTGAAGATAAATAGTCCTCTATCCATAGCAGTAGATTTCTCTTACCTCCCAAGAATTTTCAGAGAATTGCTGTTGGGGAGGCTTTGTCAAAGGCACCTTTAAAGTCTACGAAGAAGACTGTGCTTTGCTTCCATTTAGGTACTGTGCTAAACACATTTGCGTTCATCTCCCTTTCTGGAACCAAAGATAGATGGATGACGAGTGAGAAGGATTCTTGTTTCCAGGAGGTAGGCAGAGTGCCAGTAGCTGTCCCTTTGCCTGTACCTCAGCAAAGAGCCGGATAATGTCACGTGTAATGCCTTCATCCCCATGTGCAGTGGATTTACCAGTTTTAATTGCTGCAAGAAGTTCGTCAGCTGTAAATGGTATATCAGCCTCATCTGTTAATTGATACTGATAGTCAATTTCTTTTTTATTTTATTTAGAAGAAGACCTGCTTATGGATAATGGACATTCATCAAGAGAAGAGTCCTCGCACCATTTACTGAGAGATGATGAAGCCACTGTTTCTGATGAGGACGGGGTGTTGCATTGTATGAATTGGCTATAAAATTAATGATGTCCTTCCACACATTACTCATAGGAGTCGTGGAGTCAGTTGATTCTACCCAGGCATACAAACTCTTCTCACTTTTGAGTAATTATTTCAGGGGTTGCTTCCTAAGTGTATTAGCTGGCTCACAGAATCGGAATCTTTGTTTAGATGTGCCTGTTTCACTCTGGAGGATGGAGACCTATGCATGGTGGGGATTTTGGGATGAGGTTGATTAATAATATTGCCAACTTCTTGACAGCGAGTTTCACTAAAATGATCGAGATTGATAGGACCAAAGTCCTCATACCAACAGGCAATCCTTTCAATGAATTCGTCATGATATGTAGTGGCAATATGACATCGTAAACGTGGCTGGGGTGGGTCTCTTTTACAGAATGGTAGGGTTATACTTAATGCCCAGTGATCGCTGATTAGGAATGAGATAACCTCTTTGTCCTCGGTAAATTATGCTGATTGTACAAGGCTACATAGTCTAATATGCCCCCTAGATAAAGATTTTTTTAGGGGATGTACAGGGTCACTTGTGTGTTGAAGATTATTATAATAAACCTTACCGTTTTTGCCAAGGTGATTCCTTCAGACCAAAGAGAGGATGGCGAGCATTAAAATCTCCACATGATTACACAGTATCATTATATATCATATTGTCAGGAGGTTTAGTTACCTCTTCACTATCATGAGGCCTATATACATTAACAATAGTGATAGTTTTGCCATCAAGAAATAATCTAACACCGAGATATCCAGCACATGTGTCACGCTTGTCATCGATCACTTTGGATGGTATGGAGTTCGTAATGTATACACCAAACCCTCTTGTAGAGGGATTAGCCATATTAGGTTTGCCATAATAAGTGTATCCTGCAATTTGGGACTTGAAGACGGCACACCTAAAGGGTGCCATGCCTTCGAACAGTTTGACTGATTTGGGGATTACCTCTTCCTCGTACGTAATGCCGACCCGCTGGGTCAGCTTCCCATTTATTTTTAAACGCCTTGCGGTTAGGTTATTTCCATTGTATGTCATCTCCTCGGTCTTGATTTCCTTTGGGACGTTGAACGTAATGGGGTTTTACATTGCCCTTTTCCATAGACTTCTCCCTTTGCTCCAACGGTTGTTATCAGTGCAAGAATTTCGTTCTTGCAACGAATGTAGACATTGTTTCGACCAATTTTCAGTTCCAACGATCCTTTAATTAAATTTTAAAGCCTGGCATACCCAGCGATATTTATCTCCGTCAGTTCGGAGTTCACTGTCTTTTTTTTTAAATGGACACAGGAATACCTCTGCATGTTTCTCACTCTTCTTTTTATCGGCGCTGGCACCGCCACCTATGTCATATCTGCCTTCAGTTTCCATTCCTTGAACAGAGGTGGACATTGTTCTAGAAGGGGGGCGGGGTCGTCAGAGAATCTGACTGAGTGTCCTTCAAAAACAAGCACGGTCACTCGAGTACCCCGCACAGCCTTACGTCCGCTGGCATGCGTAGAATATTCACTGTAGATTTCACTGCCTGTATTGTATATCACTTCTAAATCACAAATGATATGAAATTAACCGTATAACGCACTATGGCGTAATTTAGCTGCCAGGTCTGATTATCCAGATCACATGCACATGCACACGCACACGCACACACACATATATATATATATATATATATATATATATATATATATATATATATATATATATATATATATATATGTGTGTGTGTGTGTGTGTGTGTGTGTGTGTGTGTGTGTGTGTGTGTGTGTGTGTGTATACATACATATATATATATATATATATATATATATATATATATATATGTATGTATTTATGTATGTATATATAATTATATTTAAAGAGGTTTAGTTCAGTTATTTAAGTTTAGTCAAGTTCAGCGGTGTTTAATAAAACAGAAGAGACGCGTAATAATCTTTATTATAAGACAGTCAAGGGAACAATGTATTATCCATTCCTTGCTGTCTAGTCCAGCCAGCCACCTTTATGAACACGATGCCTTTCGGGGGTTATCATGATATGCGCCCAGACGAAAAACGCGATGCCTGAATTTGATTACGAGAATGCGTTCATGGTCATTTACTGAAACCTGTTGAGCGAGACGGAGCCTTCGCTTGGAGTGGAGCGTCTCACTTGCGGTACTTCAGCTGGACGCAGAGGGCGCCGTTGACAAGCTGCTCGATGTCGTCGGACTTGGCGTTGATCTGAGCCTCGACGCCTTCCAGGAGGGCCGGGCCGTCCATGTTGATGTCGTCGTTGATCTCTCCCGCTCCCTCGAGGTTGCTCTGCGGGAAGGAAGTGGCACTCGTTACGCCTGCCATACGCTCCACACACCTGGCTTGTCCTTGTCATTAGTCTATCTTTGCCTGACAGTCATTCCATCTGTATATCTATCCAATTCTGTCACATATCCGCTCATCCATCCACCCATCAACCTAGTCAACCGCGCATTCACCCATTCATTCATGTTCCGTCTTTTCTTTTCTCAATCCTTTCTTTCCCTTCTTCCTGTCTGTCTCATCCATCCAACCGGTCACAACTCTGCTCTTCTACCCACCAGTCCGTCCCCCCATCCACTGAGCCATATATCCACTCGGCCATCCGCTCTTACCTCGATGTTCTCTACGGCGAGGTCGATGGAGAAGGAGCCCGCCTGCATGCACACAGACATGGGGTCGAGGGAGTAGGAGTCCGCCTTGAAGTCGAGCTTCATTTCGAAGTTGGTGAGCTTGAGGCTGAATGTGAGAAGGAGTAGTAGTAGTATTATGATTATAGATATGATGCCAATTAAATGATGATGATAATCAATACTTATGATTATTGCCACAGTAACAATGGCAATAATGATGATGATATGAATAATGGTAGGAATAAGAAAATTACGATGATAATTGTTATAATGAAACAGTTAAGATATTTTTCAATAAAATAATTATAATATTAGTAATAACAATGATAATAACACTAGTAATGATAATAATAATAATAATAATGATTACGATGGTAATGACAATATTAATGATAAAATAATTATAGAAAAATGATGATGATGATAAAAATGATGATCATGACAATGATAATAGCACTAATAGTGACAATAATCTCAAAATAATGATAACATAAAGATAGAAATAACGATACCATCACAACTAGAAAAAAAAACAGTAAATACCCATAACAACGACACAAGAGCCTCAACTCACTCGCCAGTTCCCGCTGTCTGAATAGCCTCTTCGTTATGAACTCCAGTCAGAGAGTAGTCTGGGGTCACGGCCGTCAGGAGGGGCACTTTCAGACTCAGGGAGACCTGCGGCGGACGTCAGTTAGTGATTGGCGAGTCTCGCCAGTGGTTACCATGCTAAATAAATCAGTGCGGGCGTGTCACTGTACAAGTCACGCAAACACACGCTCGTACGATCACGCACAGACTCACACACACAAACACACACACGCACAGATATATATATATATATAT
>BOPN01012415.1:2500-5000 GCA_017312705.2 Penaeus japonicus | reverse complement strand
CTCTCTCTCTCTCTCTCTCTCTCTCTCTCTCTCTCTCTCTCTCTATCTATCTATCTATCTATCTATCTATCTCTATTTCCCCCACCCCCCTCTATCTCTCTCACTATCTATCTATCTCTATCACCCCCCCATCTCTCTCTCTCTCTCTCTCTCTCTCTCTCTCTCTCTCTCTCTCTCTCTCTCTCTCTCTCTCTCTCTCTCTCTCTCTCTCTCTCTCTCTCTCTCTCCAGCACACAGCAAGAAAAATATGCTAATCTCCTGAAGCCTGCATAAAAATTGTTCCCAGCGCAACTGAACGACATAGAGCCAATCTCCTCCCAGCCAATGTCTCTGTCACACGATTTTATCACTGCATGCATCTGCTTTACAAATATTCACTAGACTCTGTCACCCCTCCCTCCCCACCTCACCCCACCCCTCCCTCCCCACTCCTCCCCACCCCTCCCCACCCCCTCCCCTCCCCACCCCTCCCCTCCTCCCTAGACATACAGCCAAGCACAAGCCCATCGGGAAATCAAAACAATTTGGATCTTGCACGTTCCTAACATTTATCAAGATCCTGTTACTTCAAGTCCATGCCATCCAGACACATGGAAGCCCCTGAGGTTGGGATAGAAGATGGAGATTACTACTTCTTAAGGAGACATGCCATTTGCACGCTGTTTGTTATATATATATATATATATATTTACTCTTTCTCTGTCTCTATGTCTCTATGTCTCTGGATGGCTGTTTCGGTTTCTGTATCTATGTTTATTTCTCTCTCTGTCTCTGTCTCTATGCCTCACACACTCTCTCTCTCTTTCTCTCTTTCTCTCTCTCTCTCTCTCTCTCTCTCTCTCTCTCTCTCTCTCTCTCTCTCTCTCTCTCTCTCTCTCTCTCTCTCTCTCTTTCTCTCTTTCTTTCTCTCTCTATCTCTATCTCTCTCTCTCTCTCCCTCTCTCTATTATTAATATATCATAATTTCCATTATCATTTACATATATCATATATTTACACGTTGTTATTAAGGTAAATGGGAGGGAAACGCGCGTATATTAATATGGAGTGAAGATTTATTTTTACGTTCGTAATTAACATAGATATGAGAGCAGAACTACCTGATGCTCAAAGATGTAGAGAAGATGCAATAAAGCGGTTGACAAGGTGATTTTTTATTTACGAATTGCAACCATACTTATGCAATAGTTTTTCGTGCAGGCTAGTGAGATATGCATGGTTATTTTAGTGTAAAAGAGGGATAGGAAAATAGGATTACAACTTTTGAAATTGGTCTTATTGATCGTTGTAGCACAAATATGTATTTGATATATCGCTAGTAAAAGTATTGTAAATGCGGTTTATATTATTTAGGAAATTCTATAGGTTTATGAGATTGATTTCAAGAATGGAGCAAACAAGTATCTTTCTATAGTCATTTTTTTCTTCGAGATTCTTATGAGTGAAAAGAATAAAAAAGATGGTGAATAAGGTGTAAATATAATTACGATCATTATTACTATTTCTAATATTTCCATCATTATCCTTATATTAATTAATGATCAGTAGTATTTACTATTACTCTCACATCAACTGTGTTACTTACTACGATTATCATTAATATCAACATCTTAACCATCATCATTATAATTATTTCCAATATCATCCTTGTTAACATCAGTACATATGATCGCGTTCATAATTTGTTAAAATACATATAATTTGTAAATATTCATATCACCTGATCTTTAGAAAATAACAAAACAAAGAGGAAAATAATCAAAAGAACACCCAAGGATTGAGAAAGACTAAATAATTAAGTAAATAAAGTGAGAACGTTGAAGAGATAAAAGATAATCTGTCTGCTATGTTTGTATCAAATTAACTGCAGCTTTTACCATTCGGGGATTGCTTAATTAAACACATTCATAAAAATAAATTGGAATTTGCTAATGACGTATTCCAGGCACTAGTTCAAAACCTGTAAAACTACCGGTAATTAATTGATACAATAAGCTAACTTCTATCTGCAAAAAAAAAAATAATAATTCCAAAGGTAAATGAAAATCGGCCGAGCATAGTGTGTTGCAGAAAGTGAATAAAATTCGAGAAAAAAAAACGTAAATTGAATCCAAAAATTTAACATTCTGGGAGGAAGAGATACAGACTATCATAAACAACAGAAGAAGGAAAGAAATACAGATATAAGAGGCAAGAAATATCATATTACAAAAGAGCTCACACTGTAAAATCTCTTTCAAAGCATGTCACCAAACCGTGAGAACTATCAACGGTTTGTGCAAGCAGGCAAAGACACTTTTTCTCTCTCTCTATCTCTATCTATCTATCTATCTATCTATCCATCTATCTCTTTCTCTCTCTCTCTCTCTCTATCTATCTATCTATCTATCTATCTTTTTCTGTCTCTTTCTCTCTTTCTGTCTTTATCTCTCTCTCTCTCTCTCTCTCTCTCTCTCTCTCTCTCTCTCTCTCTCTTTCTCTCTCTCTCTATCTATCTATC
>BOPN01012414.1:0-2500 GCA_017312705.2 Penaeus japonicus | reverse complement strand
TTTCATCCATCCGAGGAAGAGTAAAATTGTCAGGTCTTGTAAGGTCATTCACTTTCCCATAGTTAGTGAACATACATTCTTGACCCTTTTTTTGGAGGGAACTAAAACATACGTAGAAGCCCAATCACTATGACTTGGTTCAGTAGATAATTTTCCAGAAAGAAGCTCACCTCTTTTAGAAGAATGGCAGCTATATATATATAAAAAGATGTAGCTATGTTTAGAGACATCCGATAGGGTCTTGATCGAACAGGTACAACACTCAAAAGAAACGAACCAGCAGTTATAATCCACTTTTCCAAATTTAGGCCAACAAAAAATTACAGTTCTACTAAACTTAACAGTAACGGTAAAGCTCCATTGTTTACTGTATGCTTTGAAGTGAAAAGGAGTACATAATTGGCGCATGGCAACTCTTGTAGCGTGATATTCAAATTTGAGTTCTGCTTAACAATATGTGTGTCTTGTGGCGCATATATATATTTACACACACACATTTAAGTGTACGTATAGTTACATTAACATACACACATATGTGTGTGTGTGTTTAAATATCATATGTATATGTATATATATATATATATATATATATATATATATATATATGTTTATAAATATATGTACGTATATATGTACAAATATTTACCTCCCTGACCGGGACTCGGACCCGCGACAGATCGACGAGGCACGGTTGATACCGCTCAGCTACACGACCCGTAAAGGAATGTTCAACCAGACGCTTATGAAGAGATGTCATGGACATTATATGTGTTTCTTGCCAGAACAGTGATAGCGAGGTTTCACGAACATCTCCCACGGGCACTCGGCAGCCACGGAATCACAAATTCAAGTCCCAAATCAAGTTACCAAGGTTATATGTGTGAGAAGATGGTAGAATGCAGTAACGCATTTTAATATATACAAATATTTACCTCCCTGACCGGGACTCGAACCCGCGCCGTAAATATTTGTATATATTAAAATGCGTTACTGCATTCTACCATCTTCTCACGTATATATGTATATATTATATGAATATTCATATATATATATACATATCTTTATCTATCTATCTATCTACATATATATATATATATATATATATATATATATATACATATATACATATATATATATATATATATATATATATATATATATATATATATATATATATATATATATGTATATCATAGATGTATAAATATCCATACACACACACACATACATACATACATACATATACATATATATATATATATATATATATATATATATATATATATATATATATATATATATATATAAATTCATACATATACACACATATGTATATTTATATGTATATATTTTTATATCATTGATATATGAAAATCTAACTAATTTGGCAGTTTATTCAAGAAAGCATATCTAGAGACTTTTATTTTCACCTAGAGGGGATTGTTGTAGATATGATATATATAAATATAGAGTAATGATAATAGCGCAACTCGGAAGGAGCAACCGGAGAAAGGTGGAAAGTGAAACCAGCAACAAAGGGACAAAAAAAAAAAAAAAAAAAAAAAAAACGGGTTATTAAAAGACGAATATATCTTTCAAAATTTTCTTCATCAATGTATTAGTAACGTATGTGTTAAGTCTATACATTTTAAAAAATATAGGGTTTAACCAACCTGAGGAAAGGAGAAGTCTCCCATAAAGTGAGGAGAAATATCTTTCCTGATTACTGAAAAACTCATATGAGAAAATGGGTAATGATAAAGGGATGAACTTCAGTTGGATAAATAACAAAAGGATAGAGTGTTTGTATAGATTTATTTTAATTTCTACTTGAAAAAATGATGAAGATTATGTTTGTATTTGGATATTCAAAGACAGATCAGATACCAGAGCATAGCTTTTATTATCCTTTTTAAAACCAGATTTCATGAATGCAGATTACGGTCTCTTAATTGTCATTGTGAGGGGGAATCCGGGAAAATAGGCCTAACTGTGATAAGAACAGAACCAAGAAAAAAGGACCAAATGAATTAAAAAAAAAAAGTAATAGAAAGCGAAAAAGCCGAAAGTAAAAAGAATTTTGGAAAAAGACAGATTTTTGGATTTTGCCGCTTCTGTGCATTTATAGGTACTCAAAACCAGTGGTTGGTCAGTTCTCATTCTCCGGACCCGAACCTTTCGCCCATAAAACTAGAGGCGGAATACGCTTAGTCATCCCCGGGTGAGAGTGCCCGTTCCCGTCACACTAACCGATGGTACTATTACACGGACCCGCCTGTGTGTGGGGGGGGGGGGGGGGGTTCGACAATTCTACATTTGATGCGTCCACGCTGATCTTTAACGTTCTGTGTAGCCATTTTTCTATTTGAACAATTATATGAAGTGAAATATAAAACCATGTGTGACTATTATTTGCATAATTTATTTGAAATATTGCAATACATCAACACACGCATACACACACACACACACACGTGTATATGTGTGTGTGTGTATATAT